>BMAW01027187.1:1462996-1490980 GCA_019974015.1 Nephila pilipes | reverse complement strand
TTTTTAAGTTATTTTTAATTGAAAGAGTTATTAATTATAATACTACATTAAAAATTCTAGTATTTAAAAGATCGTAAGAAATATTCCAATTTTATCCGAATTTTATTTAAAATAACATTCAGACAATACCAAACAGACTTTAAAACCTTTGAAATTAAAACAAAATTTCATTAACTTGCAAACTCTTTCCGAGGTCCTTATTTGGAAATTAAAAAACGGGCTTAGAGCTTCAAAGAGTTGGAACGAAGTGTTTTATTATTATAAAGTTGCTTTCTCTTAAATGGTATCTCTAGACAACAGAAATAATAGTTCTGTTACTTTGAGGGTTATTTTAATCGCATTTACTTCCCTCTTCATTAGTTTCTCTAATTTTCTTAATTAAAGTCAACAAAGAAAATAGGAATTCTTAAATTAGCATTTAAAAAATTAATCTGAGTCTATTTGACTGTTTTCCTGTTTATTCAGTTTAATTAGACTACACTAATAATTCGAATAAAATTCGCAGAGTTTTTCATGACTTTAGATTCGTAGTTATCTTTGACAGATAATTGGGAAATTAACGATAAAAAAGAATTATGGAATTATAATTAAAAAAAAAAAGTATTGTTAATACAAACAGCGAGAAAGGAAATGACACTGAATTTTAGAATTATTATTAAAAACATTTTAATTTTATTGGTGTAAAATAATTGTTATCTTTCTAGTTTTAGTGAAAATAATTAGTTAATATTTGTTAGTGTAGTGTAAATTAAATATCAGCTATCAACATGGATATTGATAATACTTCAATAGCCACAATTTTATGAAAATATTATTAAAATAAGAAACAAAATTTATTTTTGTACATTATTACTAATCAATAAAAAAAGCTTTGAATCTTGTTACAATATTAATTATCGTAACAGAATTAAAAATAGTATTTAACATTTTTATATTTATTCAAGTGAGAGTAACAATTAGAATCAATAATTGCAATTTTATTAACATTAGTATATATTTGTGTGTGTTAGTAGAAACTTTAATGCTTCAAAACAATCAACCGGAAATTCCCAGAAACGCAATAACATCTTTTCAATTTGAAAATATTGACATACTGTTTGAAAACACGGAGTTTCTCGAAATAGATTTATGAATCCATGTTTTCTTAGAAGTCCTACACTCTTGACTGTCTAAATAATACAGATCCAAAGTAAGGAAAGAGACATTTTTCTGTTTGCAGAAGAATGTTCGAGCCGATTTTGAAGGAATTGTGCAAACAGCACTCTCTGTGTTTGCATTTGGACAAAGTTTCAGGAAAAACTAAGTCGTGTCAACAAGTTTCTGTATCTGAAGCTCAAATGAAGGGATTGGGGATTACAAATAGCTTGAATATTTGATTAGAAGCAAAGCAAAATACCGAGAGGACGGGAGTTGTTAGTTCATTTAGAATTAATTGGTTCTTTCATTATTTAAAGATAAAGTCACATATATTTGTAATTCTTTTCTATTGTCTTAAGGAAATACTAACAGAAAAGAGACTTAACAGAGTAACATGAAATGTATAATTTATTTCCAACCTAATCTTTTTGTTTTCTTAAAAATTAAATGTTAAACATAAATGTGTAGCTTTAATTTTTAATGTTTTAAGTACGTTTGTGTAAACCAAAAGTTGTGCAGATATTTGTATATTCAAACGTAAAAATAGACCAAGAAGTGTCTAAAATGTTTTAGATATCTTCCAAGACATTTTAATCCTTTTGTACTGAAAATAATGATGATATTTTGCTTTTCCTGGACTAATTCAATAATAATATTTTAAAAAGTAAATTTTTGTGATATTTTAATCTTGATTACATAAAATAAACCTTACAAAAGTTTTACATCCCATATTTGTTACAGAACTTTTTATGGTAATGTAGATTTGCATTTGCTTATAAAGTCTTACTCTTTATAAAAAAAAGGTAAGAAATTTAATTAATCCCTACGCTATTAATATCTTTTGATTATGCATATCTTCACTTTTTTCGAAATATAACCTTCTAGTGTGACAATTACTTTCCCACCCTGATCTAAGAATTTTTTTAAAAAATATTTTTTTATTTTTAGAGATATTATATTCTGCATATTTAAAAAAGAAATAATTATTTATTTTTATATTTTCACCCATAAGCAAGATATTGAATAGTATTTGTTGATAAATTTATTTTATGATCCCTATTTCTATGACATGTTAAATAAGAGTTTTTTACACAAATTATAGATGCCATTATTTAATCACAATTACAGCAAATCTATGCATGATAGTAAATGAATAAAAAAATAGACACAGCATTTCGGGTGTAAAAATTCAAGTTTTCATTTTATGTTAAAATTATTTTTCCTGGAAAATTATTCTATCGATAAAGAAGAAATGAAACAGGTTCATTCAAAACCTTTTCTTTAAAAGTTAGTGTTATAGAAAGCATTTATAGGTAAAATTGAAATCTCAATATTTATTGTTAAGTAAATCCAGGGGGAAATTGTGTAATGATATTAAGGTGACAGTTCATCTTCAATACACAATTTTTGTTCAGGATATCATTTTTTTTTTATTTTTGATCTCATATTAAAGTGCATCTATTTTTTATCTTTGAAAATCTGTTTGATTTTTTTTTTAACATTCCCACCTTCTAACATCGATTTTTTTTCTTCTTATTTAGAATATTATATTACAGCTGTTTTAATATTACTTCAACAAGAATTTCTCTGACAGGAAAGGCTCTCAAAACGACATTTTTCAACACTGCAAAATACAGTATCTCAAAATGTTACGCATAAATGAACATGAAATTTTATATATATGTTTTTAATACATATACATAGAATTTACTATTCTTGAGATTTTATTTTGAGTAGAAGCTTTTTATATTGCGATAAAGTGAAAATTACGACTTATAGAGACAATTTCAGTGTTCATAACTCGAACTATCATAGCTTCCTACTCATATACGTAAGGTTTATATTATCAAAACAATAGTCTATTCCCTATATAAGGCCATATTCTGTATTGTTCTATTTATAAAATGTCAATATATTTATTTTCTTTTGAGTTAACATGTTTTGAGGAGTCTCAATTTCTGCTTATATTTGTATAAAATGCCCTTTTGACAGTAAAAATATACACTAACAAAATTTTTCTTGGATATTTTTCTAACTTTGAAGTCCCATAAAGTCAAAAAATATGCTTTTGTAGGCAACATTTATGTTGATTAAAAAAAAATTTCCTTCGAAGATGCATTGTTACCTTAACAAACACTAATCCATAGAATAGAAAATTTTGTATCAGGTTCATTTTCTACTACCACTTTTTCCATTACTTGGTTATTTAAAAATTTACTAAAGAAGCTTATGGAGATTGAATACTCCATAAGCTTCATAAATACATAGAATACTTCCTTTTGAAGCTAATTGATTTAAATATTGCTGTTTTATAAATTTGTAATATTCGAGTGTAGAAAATGTTTTCGAATTTCGTGTTTAAAACCGACGAATAACCAAGTATTTCTTATGTCTTCATCATTTTAAATTCAAACCATTATGCTTGAGGTAAAATACGGAAACCGCTTAAGCCAAATATGAGAAATATTTCGAAGAAAGGAAGTTCTTTAAAATTATTCCAAAAATCGATCAGAAATGTGTACACTTCATTCTCAAGTGCGGAAATTAATAACACTTCTCGTATCAATCTTGGGTACGTCGTCGGGAAAACTTTTCATGAATATTTATTGCTCATGAATTAAGTAAGGCAAAGAGAGACTTGCTTAGAATAATTTTAAACCTTCGGCAAAGAGCTGTGCACAGCCAAATAATATCTAGAAGTGTAATTCATGGTTTAGTGGAACTGCGAACACAGCCAAAAGTTACCACAACTGCATACTTTGAAACACAAATTCATGGATCATTCTGACACTATCTGGAAATAATTGAGCGCTTGCTTTTATGAAAAGGGAGGAAGCTCACATGTTGGAGGCTGTCGAGAAGAATGATTAATATCTTATCCAACAGAGGGCGAAGAATTCTCCCCTGAATAAAACTGATCAACTCTTAACAATTTATATAATTTCAGTTTGATACCACCTCTGCAGCTGCTGCTTTGTTGAAATTTCTGGGGGCATTAAAAATATGTGTAAAATTACGTTGACAGTTTTGTCAGGGATGAAACAAATTTGACGAGGGGCTATGAAACAGAGTTATAAATGACATTCTGTTGTTATCGTTATGAATGAATCGAAATTTACTTTACTCGAGTGTTGGTATATTAATTTTAGTCCGCGGCGGGTAGCAACAGGTTATGAATTTCACTGATTATTATTCTTATTTTCACTTGATAGATGGTATTATTTATTATTTTAATTGTATTCATTCTAATGCTGACGATATGTTTTCCTATTCTATTAATCTTTAGTATATTTACGTCATCGTTCAAAAATATCGATTTATGTTTCTCATTTAATGTTTTTAAATACAATTCCTAACAAGATACGATCAATTTTATTTATTTATTTATTTTTACTAGCCCGACAAAAAATCATATTTATTTCTTTTATTATTTATTTATTTATTTGTTTGTTTGTCCAATTTTTCTTGATAGAAACTTTTAAAATTATGCCTGAATATTTAGAATAACCGCATTTTTCTTGTAAATTGAGAAGTATTACATTTTAATCTGAACAAACATTAATATTAACAAATTTCTAGATGGGTATATATTTAATATTCTCATTCAATGTTAAACATCTTTAGTTAATAGCAGTTATTAGATTATATATATTATGCTTCTATGTTCAAATTTTGATTTCATTGTTATACATAAACAAGTAATATAAAAAAAAATAAAGTCAATTCTTTTTTAGGCCAACAAAGAAATTTTTTATTTTAGTTACTTTTTATTAAATAATTACAATTAATATAAATATGTATGACAGAATCACAATATTAAGTGGCAAAAGAAAAAAAATTTCCAGCGATCTACACTCTTCATCTCTGACGGTATTTATTCCTAAATTTATATCCTGCTTCATATCTTATATAAGAAAATTTTTTTTCTCCCATATAAAACTAAAATTAATTATTTGAAAATCAAATAAAAAAAATTATGCTTCGACGAGATTCGATCCGAAGATTCTACGCCGACACTCAACCAACTTTGCCATTGCAAGACAAATGACATAGTAGAAGCATTGGCTTGTTTCTTAATTCATCCGGTAAATTAAATGGTTGGAATGCAGTTTAGCCAAACCACCCATGGCGACAGGAATTATTAGCCGGTATTTAGCCAAATGTAGCTACCCTGGTCCGCTTCGCGGACTTAACGTTCAGCCAAAAAATATTGCCAAGTTTGGCAATTTTTGAAATCGCGCCAAGTGGTTGGGCTAAACTGTATTTTCACCAATTAAATTTAATTAAATGAATTAATATTTGAAAAAACTGTATTAATATCAAGTGTCATCCACTACAAGTTTAAAAAAAAATGTATTTGAACTTGAATGGATGAATAAAAAGTATTTTATTAACGATTGAAAATTTGCACAAGATATTTTTTCAGGGAGAGTGTGAGCTAATAGTAAGAATTTAAAAACAGATAGATTTTGTGTAGCATTAAAGCAAATTTAGCTTTGCAATACTCAATATAGAAGTAAATAACAATTTCATTGATGCCAATAATTGCAATCATAAAAAATATTTATAGTAGGGCAGCCGCAATAGGGGAGGAGTCATGGTCACGAGCTCATGTCTAGGTTTGTTTCCATTAAGATGTGAACTTAAATCTTGATTTTACTAAATATCCATTATGTAGTGAGACTGATGTACGTTAAATATAACGGGACTTAATATCTTCACATTAGCATGGTGTGAAGGTTTGGAGAGGGAAGTACCAGCAGAGGTATCCGCCTTGATACAAGACCGTAGCTCGAAACTACGAGGTTCCTTCTGATTTACTTTTGTATTCTAACATTAATAAGCTATAAAGCAACTAAAATGTCTGAAAAAATTATTTTTATATAAAAACTGGAGTAAAATTAACATTAAAAAGGTAAAAACAAGAGCTATTATTATTATTTAAAATTTAACGCAGTGCACACAAATCAAATGTCAAACTCATGAAATAATTAAAAGTTCAAAAAATGCACTTTGTGTTGATAGCCTACATAATTCCATTAAAATAGATAGCATAAAGATAATTTCTATGAATGGTCAGCCAGTGTAAAAAGCCGGATTACTGGTAGGGCTGGAAAGGGGAAGTGCCAGATTGAAGAGGGAGTTCTGTATTTCGAATTTTCAATGCACTCTTCAGTAATAAAAGATATTATTGTATTCCAGTTTCAATTCGTTAGAATTTTGAATTTAAAGAAACATTTATTCCTTAGTTTATATATAACAATATATGGGAAGTATACATATGATTAAATTCTAAAATTTCTTTGCTGAAAAGTATTTGTGAATTGTTTTATGCAAATATGAAAATGTACAGTAGAACAATAGTTTCTTTTGGAAATAAATATGTTTACAAACCGAAGAAACTTAAATTCACTGTCATTGTTTTTTTCTTACCCATTTTTTGTTCTACGCATGGAAATGATTTAGCAACTTAATAATTTAAGTTTTTAATTTTTTGTATTTCCATTTATAAGTACCTGCGTAGCTTTTAAATTCAATTCAACTCTGAAAATACATAAAAATGCACTTACAAAACTAATATGCAAGGTTTGTTTGAAAAGAAATGCCTCCATGACCATAACTTTTTATTTAGTTCTCAAATTTCCCTATTCTTATTCTACCTGAAATCTAAATTTATCGGAAATGGGTGACTAGAAGACAAGGGCATAAAAGAATTCTAGTGGTAGTTGTCGACACCAGGCCATGGTGGCAGCTTTAATCTCGTCATCATAACAAAAGGGGTATCTCTCAAGATGCACCTTCATCTTTGAAAAGGGGTTACACTCACAAGGTGCAAACTCCAGAGCAATGACACCTCGTTACTTTAACTTTTGGCTAGACCAGATAGGATTAGAAACAAAAACAATAAATGCGATATGCATGACTAAAAGTTTTTTCCTACTAACATTCAAGTGTCATCTATGAAACGTATTATATTAATGGGAAACATCTAACGAAGATCAGTTAGTATTAAAATGTCTCAGTTTTATCGCCATGGAAAGCATTCATTTTTGACACTTGTATGTTTAAAGTATGTTTAATGTAAAAAAAATTATGCTTATTATTATATTCATAGGGATTAAAATTTCACAGCAGTTCATAATTTATTGCATTGATGTAAAATAGCCTCTTTCGAAAAAATTTCCGTTTTAATTATTTTATTAATAGAATATAGTAATTCATAAGAACTGTAAACATATTAGCTGTACTTATTTTCATATATATATTATGCATTAAATTATTCAAAAAACAAGGATGGAGATAAAATTTACAGCATAAGCATTTTCAAAAAGTGAACAAGTGAGCATAAAAAATGTCCATCATTTTTCAAATGTTCTATTTAAAACGAGTAAGGTGTAAAAAGGGAAAAATAAATAAATAAAAAGATAAAGGATTTATGGAGCTCAAACACCATCGGAAAGAAGTTACGGTCCCGCCTTTATAAGAGTTTTCCCGCCCTACCCTTTCACAGAGCAAACGATTTCAGTCAAAGCTACCAAAACGAAGTCTTCCAGAGAAGAAAGAATAAATAATAAAAAAAGGTAACTTCCACTGTGACTTTTTGACAGCGTCCCTTCACTTCAATTCAACGAAAGTTCACCGTCAGCGCGTGATTGATATCATGTGAGGCTTGCACGCTAGAGGACGTATAATGTATAAAAGTAAAAATCTCGATTCGATCGTGGACGGAACGAAAAAGGAAAAAGAATCGATTTATAATGGAAGAGGTTTTCGACATGTCTCTCGCAGATTAGGGGAGATGGATTGTGGATTAGAAAAAAAAAGGAATGAAAATCTTCTCCCCAGAAGTTCCAACCGGGGTAAATATAGGAAGGGATTTCACGTGTAAACAATGATCAGGAGAATGGGGAATTCTAGATTTCCTCTTGCAATATTCTGTTCGATTCTTTTGTACAGGGTGAGCTGTTGCTGTTTATTATTCTAGAACTGCCATGTTCTGGGCGTTGCGTTTCGCTTGCGTCCCTTTTTTTGCACGTTGGTTGAAGTTCAAGTTGAAGCATGCTTCACTAGGCATCAGAAAAGTGGGTGGCATGGGTGGTAAAGTTGACTCAAATAGTTGCAGTTATAGTTAAACTTGTGACAAGAATCACTGTGACGAAGATGGAATTGAAAAGTTTCACTCAAACATGTTATGTTAGGGGGAATGTTTTTTTTTTTTTTTTTTTTTTCAAAGTTCTACTTTGAATAGTATGTGGCACAGAGTTACTCTTAAGAAAAATTTATCGATGAATGAAGCTTTGATTGTGTTGACCTTTTTGATTTGTTTTCTCACAATGAAATCTTTTAGGACACTATAGAAATACCACATATACGAATTATTGATAGTTGAAGAATTATTTTTAATGCATATGTATCGGGTAATTTGTATTAGAAAAATTGGATAGATATTGTCTAAGCATATTTATATTGACAATTGTTATGACATGAACAAAGCTTGATGAACGAAATTAGAAAAGTTAGGAATTGTAACTCTTTTGTTTATAATTATATTTTTTTAATGATTGTGCTTATTTATTGTTTATTATTGTTAGATATTATATATAAGTTTCTTAAAAATCTTACGGCAGCAGTGAACAGTCTTCCAAAGTTTGTAGTTCATCGCCACGTTGGGGAAAAAAGCATAGTTGTGTTAAAGTTGTGATGTTCGTCTTACTCCTTCGATATGTTCTTTTCAACTTAGGCAAATAGGAACAACTCTCTCATTGTTAACGGCAAATCATAATTATTTAAGAGTGTGTTAATTTCGCAAATGTTATGTGTTCTTCGTCCAGGAATTGTTTAAAGAAAAAAGACTATATACTCAAATTACAATCAGTTAACGAAAGAGACTGAATTCAAATAAAATTTTATTATTATAATAAATATTTTCAATATAACTACAGCAAAAACTTTTGAACTGGTCTTTTGGAATGTGAAGTTTTAATCACTAAAACAAAATATATTCTAATGATAATTTAATAAAAACTCGTTCCTTTTTATTTAAAAGAAACAGCATGGAGCCTTTCTGGGAGAAAACCCTGAAACAATTTTTAAAGTCTATTCTGTCAAAAAAAAAAAAAAAAACCCAATGTAGAAAGTAAAAGTGTAACACAAAAAGAATCTCTGCATTCCAAAGGGAGTAAGAAAGTTATTCTTTGGATTCCTTCTTAATCAATTTGTTTCAACTGCTAATGTAATTCTACCCCCCCACACCATAAATTTTGGGTTGCTTTTCTTGAATCTCTATTAAAAAATAATTGCCATTATTTTCACGTATTGTCTTTTCACCTCTCATTATTTCAGTGACAAAATCGTAAATCAAAATGAGCTATTGAAAAACTTATAAATGAAATAGAAACTAATTACATTGAGCATTTATAGGAATCCAAATCTATGATAAACAAGGTTTGGCACGTAAAAGTTAAATTGATGATATATCTATAATTCTAAAGGAATGAATGTATTGAAAATTTCATCCATTGCAACGTCTCAGTATATTTATTTGAGAATAAGAGAATTATTAAAATAAACTTGCCATGAAGCAAAGTAGAAAAACCTACAATTACGAAACAAATAATTCTTGTCTTTTATGTAAGTAAAAAAAGACAATGTCTTAAAAATCTGATTTGTACAGTTAATTGATAAGAAATTGTATGAATTTATCCTTTTTTTAATTAAGAAAATTTTCGATTAATGTTAAATAACATGACTTAAACTCGTTATACTTAAAGAATAGATAACTGTCACAATTTTTACGTAATTTATAGTAATTAAAACAGATATTCTTATTATCGTACTGTGTAATTTAGAAATTTTTAATAGATAAGCAATCCACTAAAAATCTATTTTTCATTACAACACAGAAGATGAAATATGGAAAGTGTTTAATGCTGTTAAAACAGGAATTCTTTAAACAGGCATGAATAATAAATTAAAATATTCTGCTTCCTATACAACGGTGAAGTCAGAATATATAAAGACTGTCTATGACTAATGTCACAAAATAGGACTCAAATTTAAAAAATATTTTTTGATAAAAATTTTCGAATATTAATTTAAGTTCATGTAATTTAAACACTCATGTCCATTCATAATTTCGCGCCTCTAAAATGTTGAAATATTTTACAAATTTACCCGTTTTTATTTTAACCATTCTATTTTTTTATATTTTACATTAAAATATCATTGGGTAATTACTAAATAGAAGATGAAGTATGAAACACATTTTATTTCTTAAAAATATATTGGTTCCAGCAATGAGGAGTAATATATAAAATACAATGCTTTGTGTAGAGTACATACCGAAGTCAGAATGTAATAAAATAGTGAAGCTCTTTTCGGAACTGGAAATTTTTTAAAATTTTGATCTTATAATGCAACATTAAGAGAAGGAAGTCTTTATGGGACATTGACTTTTCTTAAAATTTATTTGTTGGAAGAAGGATTTTGAGTTCAGCTTCTATAGTTTAACTCTAGACGAAGAGAAATAAATCATAAAAACGATTTACTAAAAATTTATCATTGAATAAAAATTATCAAAACACATAACCTTTTTAATGAAGTGTAATGCTATTTTGAAGTAACATAGTAAATTCTGATAGCATAGGTTCTAAAGACTGTACTCATTTCAAGAATAATAGCAATAGGAATATGTAATCCCTTATTTTTATATTCCCTTATACCTGCTATTAAAGATACCTTCAAATATTTACTTCAGTTTTTAAATCTGTTTCAAAATGTAACCGCGATGCTAGGTTAGGGAGTAATTTGCATGTAAAAGCTGAGATGTTTTGATATTCGGAAACATGGACTTTTTTATTGCTTTATAGTTCATTATATTCATAGGTTGTCATTCATTTTATTCAAATTATATAATTGAATACAAATATAAAATTATTCCTGATTTTGTATATGTCATCAGTGATCTCTTTTGTCTAAAAATAAAAAATAAAAATAATAAT
The DNA here is from genome assembly GCA_019974015.1 of Nephila pilipes. Classification (NCBI taxonomy): domain Eukaryota; kingdom Metazoa; phylum Arthropoda; class Arachnida; order Araneae; family Nephilidae; genus Nephila; species Nephila pilipes. Next base: position 1,479,842 of record BMAW01027187.1, on the reverse strand, counting down.
TCCATAAATAAAACTTCCATGAAAATTAAATTGTATTCTTTTCCAATTTTAATTTAATAAGAAGCAATGCGTATCTGATAATATTATTTGTCATTTACATAAATTTGTTGTTTTAATTTTAAATAATTGTTGGGTTAATTTAGTGAGTAAGTCCATGTGAAATACTTATTATTAGATAATTTATTATGATTATTATAACTCCTTATCTTTATGGCTGTCGAAAGCACTTACCGTGATAAACTACCTTCAATATTTCACACCAATTTCAAAATGTTGAAGGATGTTGATTAGTTTAATATGATAATAACCTTTTGATTTACTGCTACATTGGGATGGTTTTAAATTACTGAAAACGCCGTTCATTGATTTTGTTTTAAGCATTACTCTAAACAGAAAATTATTTTACGTGAGGGAATAATGATATAAAATGAAATTCAAGATTTTGATGAATATCCAAAATGATGAACTTCTTTAAAAAAAATTTCGGAAAACTTTTTACATTAATATCCATACATAAAGAGCACCGGAGTATATGATTTTATTCAGAATTTTTTTAAAAAAAGTTTTAAGTAAATGTAAAAAGGGTCGCTAAAAATGTGTAAATCAGGTTTCATGAGGATGAATAATGACATCGTATTACTTCTCTCTCTCGGCATAGACATTAAGTCTGAGGAAGAAAAAAACTTTATTTTCTGCATACCTTAAAGATAAAAAGAGTCTGGAAAGAGCTAAAGTTACGTTTTTGGATCATTTTATTTACACTACATTATCCTCCGCGTAAAATAATTCTATACAAACTGAGTCATTTACTTTACCCTCCAATGAATAACAATGCTGGGCTTTTGTATGATGCTTTTTAAAAAAAAATATTAACTTTGAAAAATTGTCCAGAATTATGGCAGGAGGTGTAATAGTGTAACAAAGTGCCAACATAAAATTTTTACTTACGTTCTGCCCTTTTCTGTTTCTTACATTTTTTTTTTCTTTTAAAAAGAAGCTTAAATATGAAGTACTTAAATTAGTTTTTCTTTCATGAGTTTGCGAAAGAAATGAGACATTAATAAAGAAACATCGAATTTACCTTTTTTTTTTTTTGTTTGTTTTGGATATAATTTTAATATGCTATTTGCAGTGTATTAAATAAATACTTTAAAGTTTTTTTAAAAAAATTTAGTGTTATTTTTATTCTTCCCATCACTGAATTTTAAATAGTTATAAGGGTGTTATTATCTGAAATTTTAAATTTTAGTTTACGTATACAGTGAAACCTCTTATTAAAGGGCACCCACCAAACCAAATATTTTGTCCCTTAATGATAAGTGAATACATATGCTATTCAAAGGTACCAGGACCAACAGAATTGTCCCTCAAATAGAATTATCCTTATTTTAGAAGTATCCCTTACAAGAAGGATTTACTAACATATTTCGTTATTAACTATCTCTATTTATTTATTATCTGTATCTTATTCTTTATAAATATTATGAGCATTTTATTTAGCTCATTTATAATTCTATTTAGATATATACTATTCATAATTCTGCTCAGACAAATAGTTGTATGTATATTCATGTTTTTAATGCATAATAGAAGGGTTTTTATTATGAAAAGTTAATGTAAAAAAAAAAAAAAATCAATATTTAATCTACATAAATGTTTTGCAATGAAGAAGAATGAAATATTTAAGAACATAACATTGGAATTCTTTTAATAAATTTATTATAAATTAATCAGAGCATTATAAATTTAAAAATATATAAATGAGATTTCCTTTGAAAATAAATTTCAAATATATCAAAAAACACCTCTCCCTCTCTCATCAAAGGAGAATCTTAGATGCTTTAAAATATTTAACATATTAATTTTTTAAGCATTCGATTTGGTTTACTGAAATTGAGAGTAAAGTAAATAATTTTAGATTATGTGTGCGTGTATCTTGACTTAAATAAACATTACTTTCTTTTACTTTCAATAAAGAGATAAGAATTTAAAATTTTAACATAAGTAAAATGTATTTTACCACTTTCGAAAACACATATAAAACGATGAATTTTCAATGTTAAAGAATCTTTACAGTTAACTAAATCATAACATGATTCCATCAACTGCAAACTGTAAAATAAACATGTATTTTCCTTCATGCAAAATGTACGTATTTCTCGTTTGCTTTACCTAAAATTGTTCTCTTAGGTACACAATGTTTAATTAAGCCCGAATACAACACGCCTAAATTGAACCTTTTGCTAAAAATGACAACTTAATTAAAACTCTCTAGTTCTAAACCGGAAGCTAAATTAAGTTCTAATCCTTTCGCCAAACACTGCAGCCGAGAAGCGACCCATTTCGATTACTACACTCCACGTTTTGAAATAAAAGCTCAATACCAGATTTGAGATTAAATTTACGTAAATATTATGGCCTTTTAACTGAAATTCGTTTTCGAACTGTTTTCGGCGAAGATGGAACGGAAAAGATTTATATATCGGTGTGTAGAATTATAAATGTATGGTAAACATTCAAAATGATGTATGTGGTATGGAACGCAGTGTTTCAAGTAATTTAGTGAGGAAACACACAGCCGAATTCTCTATCCAATCATCGCATTACACACTCCGTTGGAGGGTAAATTAGGTCTGGAACAGTAAATATTGTAGGTTCAAAATATAAATCTTCTTAGGAACTACAACAACATCTGTGGCAGACATATAGGGGGAGGAGCAGAGGATTAAAAAAAAATAATGGAAACACAAAACGAGCTGTGATCCAACGGCATAGAACATTAGCCTCTCAGGATCTACTGATTTTACACAGAGGTATTTATGCATATTGTTTACGGTGCGTTATTAATATCGCCCTATTTCTGTTCCTTGTTCGTTAGGTTCCCCATTACCGTAATGAAACCTTTACTCGGTGTTGCCATAAAAAAAAGAAGCAATTTTCGTTAATGCGCCTTCGTTATGATGTCGAGCTTATAAATGGTTGGAATATTCCGAAGGGTTCGTTTTAAGTTTGAGCAGAATATCGATTATTACTGGGAATATAATTTTTTTTCTTCTTTTATTCATTGCTGAATTTTCCCATCGGCATCGTTTGAGTGTTAATTTTGGAACATATAGAAGTTTTTTTTTTATTAAAAAGTTTCAGAGTTAATTTTGCTCAGCTTGATTGGCTTTGAAAGCTATTTTTATGTTAAAATATGGAGGTGTTGATTATACGAGATCAAGAGCAATGGACTGCGTAGAGTGACTTTTAGTTTTTTTTAGCCACTGCAGGGGATATTAGTTTAGTCAACGACAAAATGGTATCACTAACCACTTTTTAATATAAAGTGTTAAATGTGCGTCTCTTATCTAGTTTCGTTTTAAGGCAGGAATAATTACATTTAGTTAAAAATATGTTCAATTTAATAATTTATCGTTTTGCTTTTATTTAAGAATCTGAAAAGAATATTATTGTCCACTTCAAAATAATATGGCTTGTTTTAATTCCAATATTTAACTGATTAATTTAACAATTATTTTTAAGATGTTAGCAACTTTGATGGCTCAATCTGTTCCTTGGAAAATTTTGCATTAATATTTTATATAAAATATGTATCGTAAGCATTTAAAATTGTGTAAACAACACACACACTCATAATCAGTATGTATTATGTCTCGAGAAAAGTATTTCTATTGTAAAATGTCGGCCCCTGGAACTGCTATAAAGCCTCACAGCTAGCCATCATATTGTTAATAAGGGTGTCAAAAATGATAGCAGCATAAAATCCTGTTCTTCTAAAAGCGCAACCTTTAACGTCTGGAGAGTTCTGCGATGGGAAGGATGATGTAATGCAATGATTCTTCCTAAACCATACCAAACATGTTCCATAGGATTAAGATCCGGATACTTTGCAGACCATTCCATACAGCAAATATCCTCTTATTCAAGAAAATCATCTGTTTGGCGTCAGATTTTCGTTCATAAAAAGGAAGTCCGACTCTGCAGCAGCCCGAAAAACCTCACATAGGTTTCAATGACCATATGCTTATAGTGCTGTAAGGTGACACTTCCCGCATCAAAGAAGTGCATTCGTGTACGTTTGTCCAACATGATGCCACCCTAGACAAGGATTCCTCTGCCACCAAATTCGTCAATTTTTCTTACTTTGAAATCTGATAGCGAGCTCCTCTTTCTCTTCAGATGAAGACACACCGAGAATCACTATGTGTGCTAAATCTTGATTCAACAATGAAAAACATGCAACCATTCTTGATATGTCCAAACATAGTGTGTTCGGCTCCACGACTAACAGGCTATCCTGAGCGATACGTTCAGAAGAAGACACACGACTATACGCCCTGTCTGCTAGCTGGACCTCGGGACAACCTTCCACCAAACAGCTCTCTCTGCTAGGCGTCTGTAGAATGTTAGCCTGGAAATTTTTGTTCCAGATATAGCAGAATAGTGACGAGAAAACTCTGTAGCTTCTCTGGCTATATCGTTGTGGACTTAATGACAAGTGGTGATCTTGTGTAGATGTCGTTCGTTATTGATGGCCTTGATGGCATCCTGGTCATATTATTTGTTGTTTGGAGCCGGTTCCGAAACTTGGATTACACTTTTCGTACCACTTATAACTATCGAGCCAACTCCATTTGAGACGGACCATCTTTAAGTCTGCAGACGGCTATCCATTTCATTGAACCATATAGTCGTTTAAGAGAAATTCTCACTTCAATTAGCCAATCTCAGATGCTTAGATGGTATAAATTTACGCTTTATAACAAAATTCATTTATCAATTACTCCAAACTGGATGTTAATACTGTGCTACCCGTTCTTCAAAATATATACAAGTTTTATCAATTTTATTGGTAGCAACTTTGAATTATTGTGAAAAACGTGCTTGTGACCTTAACTTTAGATACAAGTTTATATATTTGCTTTGTATAAAAGCTCTCAAAATGATAAAGAGGAAATTATTTTGTGTACTTGTTGGTATTCTATGCATGATTATTGCCCCAATATTTTGATATCGGAATGTTCAGCTTAAGATAATTGAATTTTTACCGACAAGAATTGGAAAAATGAGTAATTTAATTAGTTATATATTTTTCTTACTTATATGTTTTCTTAGAATTATTAGAAACAATTGTATATCTTCCTTTAATTAAACATATTTGATGAAGTAAGTTGTATTTTAACAATTTTAATTTTTAAATAAAGCAAAAATTAATTTATTGAAGATAAATACATATCTTTTAATGAGTTATCATTTTAAAAGTAATAGTAACAAAAAGTCATTTTAAACAAAATGGACCTTTTTATAATTGTAACAAATTTCTTTTAATCCTAACAATAAGAAAAATGCTATAAGTTTTAAAATGTAGTCAAAGTTGAAAAACTTCATAAATTAAAAAAAAAAAAAAGAAAGAAAGCTTTCCAAAAAATTAAGAAATTTTTCTGAAGTTTTTTATTGTTGGAATTATAAGAATTTAAGAGTTTTGATTGTTTTTCTTTATGCATAATTAATATACATAATGAGTCATATTTTCCTCTATAAAAACGGCTATTTTATGAATATTTGAATATATGAATGAATGAGTTGAATTTTATGAATTGAAAATATTTGAGCTTAAAATAAGTAAAATGAATAATAATAAAGGAAATTTGACAATTTTTTAAAAATGCTTTAGCCCTATTTCCCAATTTATTGCTTCCAGAAAATACAAATGTAAAATTTTCTCATATTTCCATGATAATAATTATAAATTTTACTTTAAAACTAAATAAAAAGAACAGGAAGTTCTTTTTTTTTATAGTAAGTTTATAAATATAAATTTTTAAGACACTTATTAGCTTTAATAATTAATAATTAATTTTAAAAATATTATTTTTAGTTAACTAAGTATTAACTGGAAGCTTAACAGAAAATACTAATAACACGAATTTTTAGGGTTACTATAATACTCCATCATATTCCAAATTTTCAGCTAGAAAAGAATATACGTAATGGAATCATATTGAAATTAAATATCTGTGGTAATGTTGACTACGGAAGAAAATCGAGTTTTACTTCAGAAAAAAATACCATTGGATTATTTGCTTATTTCTTATTCCCAAATTAAAGTACTGCAATTGTATACAAATTTAATTGTATCGAATACCGTGCCCTATAGTCGAAATATACAAAATGGCATATACTGCAGTTTAAGACTAAACATTTTTTCAGAAAAATCGCTATATTGAAGCAAATTGCGTACAGATGATTTGTTGATTTATGTAAACCTTTGAAATTTTGTTTATTTATTCTGCATCTTATATGTTTTAATATTTAAAATTTACAATAAATATAAACTAAGCTTTAATCTGCTAATTTTTGCCACTTCTACATATGAACAACATTGAGTTCGGATTCTGATGCAACTGAAATCCCACCGTGCAGTAAATAGGAATGATACATACTAAAACTTTAGAAATTTAAAGTCCTCCTGCTGGAATGTAGTGAATTTAAGAGAGTGGATTGAGAGACCTCCCAGTATAGTCCTCGCCATTTAACCTTGACTCAGAATTATTAGATCCGTCACTAACAGCTCTAGTGTTGCTTCTAAGTATGACATCAATAAACATTCAATTAATGAATAAAATTATGAACAGCAAAAACTATTGGAGAACTATATTTGTTAAGCAGTATTTGGTGGATATTAGAACATTTTCAAAATAAAGATTTACATTTGAATGCATTTACTCGATATTTCATATTTTGGTTATGAGTTATCGCTTATAATGTGTATATATCTAACTGAATGCGAATTAATTAGACTTCTTGTTTATTTGAAATTATATTGTTCAATTAATCTTCCTTTTAGTCATTTTATTTCTAAGTGGAATTTTGCAACGGTTGAAATTTTTTTTTATTATATATTAAATTAGATATAGTCGAGAGATGATATTAATATATTGCACTATTTATCCGATATACGAATATCATCAAACACCATTGTAACTGTTATATGAATTTAAATTGGGAATGATGGTTATAGACTTGGGATGATATCTAGCTTCTTAAATTATTTAGTTGTAATTTGCATAATTTTGATAAAATTGCTGAAATGTTTTATATATTTCAAACTGAAGCTTTATGTTATTACAATACTCAGGTTGAGATAATTATATAAATATATTTAGATAAAATTTTAGTCTTTAATAAATTTTCGAATGATTTTTCAACACGAACATTAAAATTACAAAGCATAAGCAAACCTAATCCGCATTCCGTACAACAATGAATTTACTTTAATTTTAAGGTTATCCGAGACTCCAAACTCCTCGTTTCACCACTTTACAGAACTGCATTTAAATTAAGAAGGAAGATATGTTGATAAATATTACCAAAGCATGTATGAGATGAATATGGCAAATTATTTTTTGAATTTGCTAGCAAATTTTCAAAAGAAAACCAAAAATACAGAGTTTTGTAAATAGAAAACTCATTTATGATGATAACAATTTGATTTTCTGACTTTTTACGCTGAAACACTTTTCAGTCTTGAGATTAATTTCTAAAAATAGTTTGTTCATGCTTCCTTTAATTATAAATGTGAATATCAGAAGAAACTCTCTGACATAAAATCTTATGCATCAAGATATTTTGATAAGAATTAATTTTGGAAGCTTCTGTTACATTGATCTCTTTTTCAAATAATATTGGACAAACTTCAAATTTTTTTAAGTATATCCGATTTGTAAGTTTCGCTTATATATTTGAAATAAAAAATTTCCTAAATATTTCTAATTCTAATTTTTGGAATAATTTTTCAATTTCATCTTAATAAGAATTTAAATTGTATGTACATATTTTTTTCAAATGAAGTTGTTAAAGTTAAGAAGACAATTTAAATTCATAATTATCCTTTGATGAAATACAGAATTTTAACAAAATGTAGCAGATTCTAAGTTAAGATTGTATTAAAAATGTAAGAATTGCTTTTGAATTAGACTTATTAGAATAGTTTTAATTTTCTGAAACTAGACTTAATTCTTACTTTTAACTTTGCTCTGAAAATTAAAATCACATATGTTCAACCTATTCAGTATTATTTTCAATTAAACCTTTTTTTTTTAAATATACAAAGCAAAATATGAGCATACTTAAATTTTTAAAAAAATATGTTCAATATTGTTTGAAAAGATGAATATAATTGAAGCTCCAGAAATTGATTTTTACATGAATTTTTTGAAGTCTCAGATTCACTATGATATTCTGAATTCTACCATATTTTGATTCTTTGATATTTAGATTCTAATATTCGCATTTATAATTAATTGAAAGAGATATTGAAGTAGGCGAATTAACTTAGAAATTATTCTCAAAACTGATCAAGCTCGAAGAGTCAGAAAATCGTACTTTTACATTCAAGCGAGCTTTTAGAGCATTATCTGCTCCTTGAAGTTTTCAGCCAAAATCTGAATTAGAATATCCTAATTCACATCGAGAACCATCTGTTATGACTCGATAGAAACGGGAGCCGGCTTTCAAAAGACTAGCCGCCAGCGGCAGGGTTTGGATGACTTAATTAAAGAGGAATTTACTCATATCTAGTACACGGTCAAATCCTCAACTCCAAAACTGTATCCATCCTCCCCATCCAGTTCACAACCCAAAAGCAATGTAATTAAAAGAGCTCTAAGAGGACGGTCAAGAGCCGATATTACTGCCCACTGCTGTTTAATAACCAGGGCAGGGTCTACCTGATTTGGTGCCGGTCCGAATTCATTAGATCTTCAATTCTAATCAGGGCCTTGCACCCTCCCTCCAGTAAGGGGTGCAATGACGCTTGAAAACCGATCTATATGTCATGGACGGGGGGTTGATGGAGTGTCGCGATCGTGTTGTCATTGACAAGGGGTGGAAGGAGTGTCTGTTCCTCTGAAAGATGAGCGATCGTTTCAAGCCCGTGCAGCAGCTGATGCTTATTACGTAGATAAATGGTTTTTCCGCTTCCAGACATGTTGCGATGACGTTGTATTAAGAGGGAAGCCTGGAGGCAGGCACTCTAAGTGCAACTCGAAGGCCACTTTTAGAGGGAGGGAGCTGTGTTCGTTGTCAACACCTCCACTCTTAAGAGTTGACTTGTCTTAGAAGGAAGTTAGGACACGGAAGTTGAGTTTCTTAGAGTGAGTATTTGGGGGACATGAGATATGGTCCCTAGAGGTAGAGGGGCATGTTGGTAAACAAGAAGTGATTTAATGGAGATGTGTAGACAGAATTATGTTCAAATAGTAGAAGTTTTAGAGAGAGATTGAAGAATTAAAAGACGACTTTTGAAAGCCTGTTCAAGAGATAAGACATATGATTCGTAATTCTAAAGAAGACTTAGAGATATTTTCTATAGGGTAAATTGATAAAAAGTGAAAGGTTTGAAATATTTATAAGAAGAAATTACAGTTAAGAAAATCAGTGTTATAACTTAGTTATTTTCAACATTTCTATTCTGAGACTTGATTATTCTTAAAAGCAAACAGATGGAACTGTATTTTCTTTCAATAAATCAGAGGAAATTTGATACATGAAAACATTTGGGCACAGTTTATAGTAGATAATTCATATGACGTATAGAAAAAAGTCGTATTCAGATAAGAAAAATATATAGTAAAAAAAAGAATTTTAAAAAGTAACTAAAGTAAAATCATTATAAACTCTAAAACGCTAGGACCAAAAAATTGGAAAATAATAAGCCTGTTAAGGGATATTAATCTAATGAACACGAAATTTGAAGAAATTTTTATACCAAGAAGTATTATTTGGATGAGAAAAATCAACACTTCTCTAAAATAATGGTTGAATAAAACTTTTAGATATTTTCACGAGGCAATTAATTAGAGATTAAACGCTTACAAATATCATTCACACGAAGAGATTTATACTTGCGACTTTTAATCGTTTTGTAGAACATCATTTTATCCCTATAATATATTGATAAACTGTTTGGAATTTTTGAATATCAGAGCAGTGATATATTTTATAAATTTTCTTATTTATTTGGATATACTGTATTAATATGAAAATCCAGAAGTGAATGAAATCCTCTAAAATGTATGCTCAAAATTAAATTCCTTCAGCAATATTTAAATTAAAATTTAAAAACCTTTAAATTTAAAATTATTTTAAATTAGTCTACTGTACGACTGCTATGATTTTTCTTTACCATTTTTTTTTTTCACTTTTATCCTAAGTAACCAGCAATATTATCATTTTTATTTTGATTACAGTACCTACTTTTTTTTTGCTTAAATTTTAGAAATTTTAACATGAGCAATTGCTATTGTATTTTCATACGTAAACTCTTGCTAATAACAAATTTTTCTATTTTTAACTACACTTATGGATATCCGAGAAAAAAGGAATATTTAATAATTGATGAACATTTTAATCCATATTAATTAATATTAACTCTTGAGATACATCTTTTACAATACAAATTCTAAATTAGCTTCTTGTTATAAGCTATTTAGAAGTAATATGCTTCATTATCACAAATAATATGAAAATATTATAATGACGGTATAATTAAATACTTCGAGTCAAAGAAAATTGTTATTAGATTACTAATACATGAGTCGTATATATATTTGCATCACTTATTTTCATTACTTCGTTTTTTGAGACAGTATAAAAATATTTCGTACTACAAATATTTTGAATTCCACAATAATTTGATGGACTTGAGTATTAAGATCTTTTATAAAGAATTATTTGAGATTTTTTTTGTATGAAGTTGATGAAATCAGGAAAGTTATTGCCGATGCTTTTTTAAAAATACAGTGTTATCAGAAAGATTTAATTTTATTACGTAAAAGTTTTAATAGTTAAAAATATGAAATTTACGTTCTACTTAATTAGTTAATTTATTTGTCAGAACTTTATTTCTTGAAAGATCGTGAAATTTTTCCTATCCAGTCTACTAATTTTTGGGTAATTTTTTTGTGATGTAAAATCACGATAAATTTTAGTATCTATTTAGATTCGAAATATAAAGTTCATAGAAAAAATATGAGAAGAAAATAAAAATTTAATCTTATTAAAGTTAATTTTATTTAAATAATGTGTGCAATAGGATAATAATATAACCCACCAAATTTTGTAAGAAATTGTGAACATGATTTCTATATTGTCATGGTTAGAGTGTTAAACCTGGTTAAAGTAAAGTTATGAATGTTATTTGAAAGAGAATTTTGTTCTAAAAATACTTAACTTTTCCTTTGAAAAATTTCCTCTTTAATATGATGCTAATTAATCACATTATTTCTAATGTAAATTAAATTTATCATAAATTTTTAGAAGCTGTTTTAAGCTAGTTCCACTTCCTGTCAATGTTTCTTTATTCATTTCGATTTTGTCAAAGGAGATGCAATTTAATTTTAAAAACAACTTTCTGAAAATTCTATTTTTAGATGAAATTCAGGAAGAAATATTAGAAACATTGAATAAATGGATTTAAGTATAAGGTTTAAGAGAAAACTACTTGCTATTTTCGCAACACTTTAATTTTTAAAGCAACCTGAGAAAAGTTATCTTTATTTTCTTTCTCGTATGCATTACTTCAATTTAAAATCTTTTATTTCATCGAGCTAAGAAAAGAATAGATTATAAATTCTTCTGCTAACTTGATATTTACTTTCCTCTTCAAAAAAAGCAAAATGCATTCTATTTTTTGAATGGAAATGCGGTGAATCAATTTAAAAGTATTTTAACTCAAACCTCGTTGTGCGTTTTATTGATTTTAACCTATTATATAAAATTGTTATTCGATACCTGAAAAAGAATAAAAAAATATTTAAAACATCATTAATCATTAGAAGAAAACTGATACATTTTATCTTGAAAGAAAATTTATTAAAGTTTTTCTTAAAATGTTAGAGTTCCTTTATTCTAAAAATTAATTGAAAAAAGGATTTTATTACATGACTATGCTTTTCAAGGGAAAAAAATCGTTGTTTTGCTCAAAAGTGTTCTTTAATATTACTTTTTAAAAATACAATAATTGATTTCCTTCTACGGCCGTGTAACACTACTAATATATTTTTTTAAAAAAAGAAACGTAAGCAATTTAGAAATTCATTTATATAAATATACTATACTTTGATATTAAGCATGCTTTTGTGCAAAATAGAAATGTTGATCAGGAATCGATGGTTATATTTCAAATTTTTTCTCAGACTACATTACACATTAGCACTTATACAAAACAATTTATTTTTCTATCACGCTTTTTAAATAAAAGAAAAACATTTAATTAATGATAAAATATGGTTATTTGCAATACCGAAACATCTTACAAAGCAATACTCTTCTTTTGGATTAAAATAAACGCAAAAGCTTAGAAAGATCAGTTTCAAAGAATGAAGAAAGACCATTGAATAGTAAAACTGAAATAAAAATATACTTTTTTAAAGAAAAGTTTATGAAGCCCGAATTAAAATAGAACCTTGATATTAAAAACAATGAAAACGAAATTCGTTTGTACTACTCTTAGGTTATCTGTAAAAGCTGTTTCTCCTCAGTAAGATACACTAAGTAGGGAAGAGATCTTCCGATACCTGAAAAGGAATTTTCAGAATAACAAAATTTATTAATCGTTTATTCTAATAACTACTATATATTTCTGAAACTTTATCAGCATTTAACTTAACATTCAGTTACTCTTACTTTGATAAATAATAATTTAAGTATCTTAATTCCTTATTAAAAAATGGTCCCCTTTAGAGTTCTTCCATTTTTATATTTCTAATTGTAAACGAGCAAAAAATGTCCATTAAATAGTATTCGTTTGAATTTCTTAGTCTTTTTCGTAATGTAGGAAGCATTACGTAAAAAGCAGCCCAAAAGCAATTAATAATATTTATTGGCCTTTATTATTCTAGCATTCTACATAAAAACAACATTTTAAAAGGTACTATTTTTATAAATTTGCTTTTTAGTTATAGATTCAAAAGTTATTTATTTATTTTTATATTGTAGTTATTCCATATTAACTTTAGGTTATTTTACAATCTTATTTTTGTGTAATATAATAATAAAAAAAAAAAGCTGAAGACATGCAGTAATGTTTATAGAAGCTGGTAAATGATCCTCTAGTTTAATTTTCTTTTCATGAACAAAAAGTTTCTAAACATTTACACAAAAGCACTTTATACAAAAATAAGATGCTTCTTGCTTCTTTCTATCAAGAAAAGCTCGATAGACTTTTCTTTTCTTTATTCTCTCTTATTATTATTTTTATATTTTATTTTTCATTTGTTTGCTTATTCAATTACTTAAAAATTTCAAATATAAAATGTTTAAATTTGTTTCTGAGTGATTAACTAAAACTAAAAAAGAATAATAAAAAATTTATTTATAATTTGAATCAAACTGTTACAAACTTTTCCAAATATAATTTATATCTTGACTATTTAAAATTACAAGGTCTGTACTTATCGATTTCTTCAACTCTTACCTTCATTAAAACCAAGAAATGTAAATCACTTTATACCGCAGATAAATTAATTGTCTATCCAGTTGTGAATTTATAGCAGCTTATGTAATTTTATAATTTTAATCGCATAAAACGTATTAAGAAAATTTTCCGACTGTAAGTTGCATTTAATGAAAGTTGATGTTTCAACGTTCAACAAGAATAATGTTTTTAACAGTAATGAACTTATTCTTAATTAATAAATAAAATTATATTTTTATAAGTACTTAGTTTCAACAGCTATACATACCATTTGATTAGTACCTGAATATCACTGATTGCAGATAGAAATTTGTCTGAATTCCATTGATTACAGAAATAAATTTATCTAAATTTTTTAAGAGTATACTAGTTAAAAAAAATTCTAAATAAGCTGTCGCTTAAAAATATCCATCAATTTTAAAATAAATTATGTCCCGGTTTCAACTTTATTAGATCATATTTAATCCAATATGAAAAATTTCCCCATATTCCAGATCGGCATAAACGGCTACTTCGTAAATTGAATTCCATTTTGACATAAAACAGAAAATTCGGGTATCCTCCTTACAAAACCCTATGGTCCCTGTCAAAATCCTAGCATTTAGATCCAGGAAGGAAAGCCCGTTATCTTTTTGGGCCATCCCCTTAGACCAGAGTGATGGGAGTTCGTAGCCCACATTCCCCTATCTCTTGAGGTCAGCATCGACTGAGGTCAATGAAGAGGAAAAGGTAGGGTGGCAAGCCTTTAAGTCTTCTCACTCTAGGGACCAGAAAAAGATAAGAGGGGGAATTTTCACCCCTGCCACAAAACGGGGGAGAATAGAACCCCAAAAGATATACTTCAATGGTCTCTTTTACTACTGGATAGGGAGATCCCTAAAGCTGGAACGGAAATGAAACTGTTTCAACCACTTCCTGTTCGTGAAGTTTCTTCTTCTTCCAGTTAGGTTTGATTTTCAGTCCGCTTTCAAACGAGCCTCGTTAAAAGAGTTTTGTTTTCGTAGGTGGAGGAGGGAGGACTTTTGTTAACGGTGGGATTAGCTTCTGTAAAGGAAGGTCAATGGTAAGGAAAGGGAGTGGGTAGAATTTGGATGATGTTATTAGCTAGATGGTATTGTTGAACGGGGAAAAGAATAGGAAAAGAAATTCCGTAGTTGGGTTGGTGAAGCAATTTGAACATTACAGAAGTAAGAAAAAAAAGAAATAAAAGGGACAGGAGTTTTTGTGATTTTTTTTAAAAACTCTTAAGACTATTTTCGTCTGGTTCAAGAATAGGATCCGCATTTTTAATAAAAAGGGCTTCAACATTAATATGTTTTGACTTTACTATCATTTAGAGAGGAATATATTTCAATATACTGATCTTGTATGTTTGAATCATTCAATATTTTTTGAAATTTTTAAAGCTGTCTTATACTTTAAATGTCCTTCTCTGTTATTTTAAAAGAAGTGTAATACAAAACACTGCACATTTATCTTTACATCAATTGGTTATGGTATTAAATAGGTTACATTAAAAAAATCTCCATTGACACATATATTTTAGCTTTAAATAGTTAAAATATCAATAACGTTTTCAATAAATAAACTCATTCTAAATTTCAAACATATATTACAATAAACGTGTATATATGTTGAGAATCCTCAAATTTATATTGATACTGGGTTTTTTTTTTTTTTTTTTTTTTTTTTTTTTTTTTTGCATTGGGTTAAGATAGACTAAATCTATAAAAGAAATTATCTGATTTAAGTAAGCGAAATTGGTAATTTTACATCAATAGAGTAAGTTTATTTATATATTCCATAAAATGTGATCAACAAAAGTTTGTTGCAATTTTATATCATATTAATACCAGTAAATACGTTGACATCAAATACGTTTTATGGAAATATATATAAATGATTTTAATCATCTTACTTTAGTTATTTTTTAACTGAGTTCATACATTTTATCACACCTATAATAGTGATTTAAATTTCTTCTATATGATGTTTACTTAGTCTATTCCAAATTATTTGAATATGTACTAAATCTTCATCCAAATTATTTTCACACGTTAAAATGCATGCATTTACTTCAATATAAAGTACATTAACTAAAATAAAGTCCTACACATAAATAATACTGAAATGTTTATTTACATTCCTATATGCCTATATTGTTATTATTATATAACACAAAATAACCAATTCTCCCCAGTAAGGATTTGGAAAGCTTGCAATAGATTTTCTATAACAACAATAATATATTGTTAAGAACAACAAAATCCTCAAATATTAAATGTAAATTTTTAACTATTTCTGTGTATTTATCTTAGGTCACTTCGAAATAAGCTTACTTTTGCTTATTGGATAAATACCACGGATAAGTTAAAACCTCACTTTCAAAATTGTAAAAAATGTCTGCGAAATAAATTAACGTGTAACGACTAAGTCAAGAGTTTTGAAATCTTAAATTTTTTTCAAAACAATTTACCTTAAGACCTTCTGTTGGAAAGAAACAGATATTTTCATGCGCATAGATTTTGAATATACAACTATTTATCATTAAAACAGATTTTTAATGGTGTGGATGTGAAAGTGGGATACTTATTTGACCCAATTTTTTTCTTAATTTTTATGAAAATGAACCTATAACATAACATTAAACAAAAACCAATTTACAATGGTGCTATTTTTCAACAAGATAATGAATAATCGAAAAAGAAATCGGAGGTTATTTTTAACAGTAACTCACCACAAGTATCTTAATTTTGCTTTTACAGGTTAATTACATTCATCAAAAAAATTCCTTTCAATTGCAGTCTCATAAAGCTATAATGATATTTATAACCATCTAATATTACATTACAATTGTTTTATAACCATACGCTACTCCTACACTCAGTAAGGAGTAGAAACAGTAGAAACTAAAATGTATTAAATAAAACAAAATAGTTTAAAATTAATATTATTTTAAATCACTTTAATAATTCACTGTCAATTATGTTCAGATTTCTAAGTCAAGATAAACTTAGTTAGAAAAGAGAGATAGATAAATTCTTGTAAATGTATTACTTTTTGAACAAACAAACTCTTACTCTTCAGATCACTGTATTTCCTTATGAATTATTCAAAATAGAAACAATTTAATAATTTTGAAGGGAAGTCATATCAAAGCAGATGAAAAATTAAGCTGAAATAATTACATAAAACATAAAATGTATATGAAATGATAGTATTTAAAAAATGATACGATATATAAAATTTTAAAAACGAATAAAAATATTATTAACAGAAGTTAAATTGAAAGATAAACCACTAATTAAGATAAATATAGGCACGCAATTAAGTCAAGCACAAGTAATTTTTCTCCTAGGTTTAATG
>BMAW01027187.1:1450323-1462986 GCA_019974015.1 Nephila pilipes | reverse complement strand
AATTCCATTTACCATATAACGTGATTGTGAGTGAGTGGTGGAGGAGTTTAATGGCACAAGAGCCAAATGTGGCCCTGCTGTGTCTAACAATGTGTAACTGTGATCTAGAGATTAAAAAAAGAAGAAAAGAAGTTAAAAATAGTTTACAAGAAGGAGGATCAAAAATAGAGAAAGATCGCTGGTGTATCCCGAGCGACATCACTTAGTTTACGAAAAACAGAAAAGCCCGAGGGAAAAAATCATATCTAGGGTACCAAGGGGTCATGATACCCTTACCTACATAGAAGGAAGCCCCTGAAGCTTAATGTATAGCAATCCTCACAATTTCACTCAATAGGTCTTTAATTGAATCTGGACTTGAACAAACGGGGCTACCTTAGTCTAGTGGCTATTGAGAGCCCCATTCTTAAAAAAAATTGTGAAACTTATATAGAAAAAAGTTACATTTTTGTCTTTTTAGTAATAACATAAATGTCATAATAGGCCAATGTCTATTATGAATAATTTCCCCCTAACTATGTACATATAAATACAATCTTCCATTAACATACCCTGCATTTTGCGTGAAATAACTATGATTTAAAATTATTAAATGCTTATTTTATATGTGTTTGTATCCCGAGTCATTTTTCAGGGACTCCTCCACCTGTTCCTTGAAGTTTTACTATACTATTCCTTTTTTGTTTGTTTATACAATATCTGCTGGTTATAAAATTATTTAACTACTTTTCTCACAACTTATCGACAAAATTACTAGTGAAAATTAGCATTTTACAGCTCAAACTCGTTTTGTAGCACAATAAACTTTGTAATTGTAAAATTGTGCTTTTATACAAAGCAAACTAGCCTTGTTTAAGAACTTTCAGCCTTTTTCATTTTCAGAGCTATAGCAAACTCTACATACGTAATTAAAATATATTTCAAATTTTAAGATGATTCGTTAATGATTATCTAGCAGTTACTGATTCATATTTTAAGCAAACAATTTTGATGGAAATTTTTTTGAACTATCTCTCGCTCCCGAATGTTCGTTTAATAAAATGTGATTGTCAAATGGAACATTATTTCCAATCAATTAATTTTCCCCTTAAACATAAATGTTACAGAAAAAGAGATATTTTTACGAATTCGTTCACACATTTAATATAAATAAGCATGTAAGAATTAGTCTGAATTATAGTCGAGAATTGAATTATACGTTCAAACATTATTCATTTCTAGTAATTTAGGTTAAAAAAAGTTAACAAAAACTTGTCAAATAATTTAACATACATGAAGTTTCAAAAATAATATTAATAGTACTTAGCGATTTTGATTAAGGGGATGATAAAATTATTTTAAGTAAATAATTGCATTACCGTGAAATTAAAACATAAAAAATTCTTTTTCCTATTACTTTATTAAAAGCTCTTTCCACTAATTTTTCTTTTAAAATTACCATAATTAAAAATTTCTTTCTGTTCATTATTAAAATAAAAGGCTTTTAATTTTGGAGGATTATGTACGGATTACGCTCACACATATAATTTGTCTACCGTTACTATCTTTTGTGTAACATCCTTTGTATCTTGCTTGAGTTTTATATTTATTTACTGAGATATACTAGGTTAAAAGCTTTTACGTACATCATTAAATCCAATTTTATACGATGGTTTCCACGAGAAAAGAAATTTTTTTTCTCAATAATTAAAGCCCCAAGTAATGAGTATGTTGAATAAGAATTAAATTTGGTTCAATAATTATGAAAGAGATTAATGTATTATTGGATAATTATGGACAAAACCTCTTATTTAAATTCAAAAACTCATTTAATATTTTCAAAACGTATGAAAAAAAAAGGATATTTATGTTAGTTTTTTGCTACTCTGAAAAAGCTTGGTGAGTGTATATATATATATATATATATATATATATATATATGTTTCTGAATCGCTAACAAATGGTTTTTACTACATACATAAACATTATATTCCAAATATAAATTAGCAACTATGATTAAAATGTTATTATATAAAAAAAATGATTAACAAGGAGGATTGAAATGATGTTTGATACAAACTCATAAATTATGAATGATGATAAAATAAAAGCTAAACTAAATTTAAGAATATGTAAAATTATAATTTTTAAAAATTTTAACTGTAAAGATAATTTTTTAATACTTATTTCTATATAAAATATTTATATTCTTATCTGATAAAATTAGACAATTAATCTTGTAAAAGCATTGATAGTATGAAGACACTTGTAATCGTTAAGCTTCGGGAATCCGCATTGTAAACCTTTTTGTATTCATAAATGTATTCTATGTAAATGAAGCACAAATGATTAAAAGGCACGTATCCTTGATGTAATTTCTAAATCATGTAATATTTTTCCAGATTGGTTTGGCTTTAACGTGGAGTAAATAAAAAAGTAATTATAATACACTATATGTTATTCAAATATTCGATATGATATAGTCTCTAAAATTGGAAAAAAATATCAAAGATGAGAAGTGAAATTTATAGTATATATAACGTAATATTGTTACAAATTAAGAGGATAAAAAAAAAACGAAATAATAACACTGAATAAATGAATAGCAATTAATAAATATTCTAACATTGACCACAAATTTTTCTTGATTATTAGTTTTTTTTTTATCAGGAAAGTGTAGTCTTAGAAGAGAAACTGCTCAATATATACATACAACTGCTCATTTCTCTCTCTCTCCTTCAGCATATTATACAATAAATGTATAATTAACAACTTTAGATATAGATAATCCGAGTATTTATTCCGATTAATATCTTACTGAATTTTTCTATGAAACCGACATATTCTAACAACATTTCAGTGTAATGAAGTGATAATCAAAATACATTTTCAACTTCTGAAATATTTAACTTTAATTACAAGTAGTTAAATAATATTCCAACAATTGTTAAAAGCTTGATTAAAAATTCATTAAATATTTTTTTAAAAAAGTACACACTCATTTATATTTTTTACCGAAAAATTTTTTCCAAAAAAAAAAATTAATTCCTTTTAGTTCATCTCAGTAGTAATCATATCACATCAGAGAAGGGGGAAAAAATCACTGAGCTATTATTCCTCGTCTGGCGCAAAGTTTCAATCTTTCATCAGATAAAAACGCAATTTTTATGACTTATTAAGGTAAGTGCATGTTCATCAAACCTTATCTACTAAATAAAAACAGTTCCCCATTCATATTGTAACACTACCAATTGTATTGATTGCTTTCAATGAAAATGCTATCTAAATCAGTCTGTCAAATTTGAATATTGTATGAAGCAAAATTCCCTGTGGACAGTACGAGCTTAGGAACAAAAAATAATCACGCATAGAAAAAACCCTTATATAATAGATTTTTATCTTTTGTTTGCATGAAATGTTTAGATTAATGATACAATATTTCTCAAAGTAAATTATGGTCTTATTGCAGCTCCAACGTTCGCTGGAATTAGACGGAAAAATAATTATAACAGCTCTTTTAATTATATTCAAATATTTCTCAGGCTTTCCGACTGACAAAAAAAAAAAAAAAATATTTCTGAACAGGAGGTAAATGGAATGATTGAATAGAAAAAATAAGACATCCGAATTGTATTTGAAGTTATTGAAGATAGAGATACCCGAATAGCATTTGAAACTGTAAAAATAAATGTAAGTATATGAACTAACATATGCTAAGTGAAACCTGCAATGGTAGCTGTTGGCTAATGCAAATTACTACATCAATCCCTTCCTTCGAAGGTATTCAAAAACTCCGTTATGCTCTAAGCTAGAAAACGTAATTCAACTCAGCTCTTTGCAAAATTGAATAATCAGCTAAAAAGTAACTGGAAAAAAATTCGATGCGTCAGAAAAAAACCACTCTTATAAAATGTATAATTAAAAATAGTAGTGTACTTCATTTATTATGCTATTGTATTTTGATATTTAAGTCTGTGTATATATCTTAAACATTATGTGCTCTGTCATGTGAGTACTTATACTACGTGATTTTATCTATATACATATATGTTTTATTAAGTAAGTAATTATATGCACCTTTTTTCAACCTTGAAATATAAGTGCAGTAGGACCTCCCAATAAGGAATATTCACCAGTCTAGATATTTTGTCCCTTAATACAGGTATATATATATATATATATATATATATTGTATATTTCTCTTGTGTGTATATTTCTCTTTCTTTCACTGCGTTCGTACGCAATTATTGATTTCAATGACAGAACATA
The DNA here is from genome assembly GCA_019974015.1 of Nephila pilipes. Taxonomy (NCBI): domain Eukaryota; kingdom Metazoa; phylum Arthropoda; class Arachnida; order Araneae; family Nephilidae; genus Nephila; species Nephila pilipes. Next base: position 1,458,738 of record BMAW01027187.1, on the reverse strand, counting down.
TTTCATGGAAAGATACTTTTATAGATTCTTTGTAAGTATTATGTATCTATACGCATGAACAACAGGATAAAAATGCTCATTATGCAATGCATCTAACATAACAATAGCTAGAGAGTAAACACGACACACTTCAATATAGATTTATTAGCTTTTTCTTAGAATACAGTCACCTTCAAATCTCCTATGATTCTAATTCCAATGAAATAATTCATTTTTCAAAAATAAGTTTTTTTCTAGTTTAGTTAGATAAATATCGCATTGTTCAAATGACTCGAAGTAAAGGATAGCCTCTTATTTCTTAGACCTAAATTAGAAGGTGAATACTGTATTGATATCTTATTTTTAGAGCTCACATTTCATTATGGAAGAGTATGGATCTCTCATTTTCTTAAAGAAACAGTATCTTTCATAAAACCACGTGACAGATTCCAAAAAATTCGAGCTCACAGATATTCAATCACAAGTCCACCAATCATGTTATCAAAGTATCAACAGAAGTTGAGCTATGGAACATAAATACGTTTCGTTGATACAAAAGTTTAGAATATGAATAACTGTTTTAAAAGGTTTCCTAAAAATATATATAAATAAAAACTAAAACGTATTCAATATGATCTTACAGACAAAAGTTTGAATATTTTTTATAAACTTTTTGTAATAAATCTTTAATTTTCGAATTATGTGTTATTCAAAGAATCCTCATGTTGCAATCTGACTCCTATAATATTAGATTTTATATGAGTTTATTAACAATAACAGCACTATGCATCAGACTCTTATTCTATTTTAGGATATTTATCTATTTTCTCAGAGAAACGGGAGAAATTTACATTTTACATAATGATCTTAGTATATATATAATTTATTTAATAAAACTATTCTGAATAGTTTAACTTCCAATTCAAATAATTTGCAATTGTCCGAATTTCGAATTTTGTAAATTATAGCTTTCTTTATTTTAGAAATATAAGGCTAATTGTTTTATTTTACAAATTTTGATAGATTGATCCATTGTGTCCCATGAAAATAGATAAATTATAAGCACAGTATTTTATAAAAAAAATTTAACATTTAACTAAGTTGAAAATTTAAATGACTTCTTCAACAGGTGTTTTTGGAAAGCGAGAACCTCGGAAAATTAGGCATGATGTGTTAGAAAAATTTCTTAAATAAAACAGTAACCGCATTTATATTTTTAATATGATCATGATTGATGATATCATTTATATTGTTTTCTTTAATAAGCCTAAGTTTTTTTTTATGTTACTAGGAATTAGGAAAAAATTATAAAGAAGAAAAAAAACTTTTGTTTTCGTAAATGAATTGATTTGACAAATTGAGATTTATCAATTCAACGATAAAAATAAGCAGAATAATAAAATTTGCAATCGAACGTAAAATAAAATTTAGTAAAAATAAAATTTAAAATCGGGCAGGAAAATACATTGTTCTATGTTCATCATATTCTGTGTATATGTTTGTACTTACATTGAAAAACAGTCAAGCCATCTATCTGTAAGACTTAAACAATAAAATTAAGACAAAGCTGAATTATAAAAGAGTTTCAACGTGTTATCGAGATTGAGGAATTTTTTTTATTAAAACATTTTGAAGAGTCTGGTATGGAACACTAAGATGAAAAAATATAGCTCACTATGAAGAATGATGAACGCGAAGAGGCTAAGCAAGTTCTGGAATAAAATCATCTTATATACCAAAACAAACCATTCTTATCCAACCTCACAACAAACAACGATCCTTAACCTTTCCACCATCACGAATTCCTATTAATAACCAACCACCACCAAACCCTGATGCTATTCATAATCCTTCTAAATTCCAAGTCACCGCCCAAACGACAGTTCACGGCCACAAGCATTCGTGCCAAGAAATCCTTAACAGACCGGATCCAAAATAACCAGGAAAAAGAGTACAACACATAGCAATATTTCCCCTCACCCGCACGCGATAGAACATCCCTTTTGAGAAGACCAAGCTACCTTTTGTTCTAAAAATACAGGGCTCCCCCTTTTTTTTGTAAATGACCAGCGGCCGAGCATCGTAAATACCTGTGCATCATCACACGGCCGTTGCATCGATTGGTGTAAAGACACACCCTTAGAGAAGAGAGTGAGAAGCCCTAAGTATCCTGGTTAGACGTGATCCAATTTAATAGGCACAGAGAAAGTGTGAGGAGCAATCATTGCTGGAAGGGCGTGACTGTTTTGGGAATGGTCAATTTTTTCCGGTTAAATGAGAAGTAGGGCTCTGGGATCCAGTTGAAGGTCAGTCGCTGGAGAGGACATTGGCGATAAACACGTGCCGTGGGCTTTATGGATATATTGTTGTGCGGGACAGTTTGATTTAGTGGGTGTGAAGAGTCGGGAATGGGTATGTTGGGGTGCATGGATAATGTTTAGTGTCAGGGTGTGACTTATGGATATTCTGTAAGGGACATTTAGGGGATGGCTGTAGAAATTGTTTTGCAAAATGTTGCGCTTATACTCATAGTTTTGTTTCATTTTTCTTTTCCAATTTGAAAATGTTGGAAATGTTTTTTGAGAAGTTATTAAATTTTTAAGGCATTTACTCGTAATAGAATATAAGGGAGGATTTTTAAAGAGGTTATTTACACTGTTTCAATTTCAAAAGAGAGCCCGCAATAGGAGATCGCTCTCCAATTTCTCCTTTGTTAAACTATCTTTTTATTCTAACATTTTGGTTATGAAGATATCCAACAAATAGTGTCATATTCTTTTGCAAAGAGAGCCAAAAGCAAGTAATAGAACAATTATAGCGATATTTATTTTTTCTTAAAAAGCGTTTTTATCAGAGAGATAAGGATTCATTTATACTAATAAGTGCTTTTTCTAGTTATTTTTAGGTATTACAAAAACTGATATTTCCTTTTGTAGTCATGTTGCAATTGCCTTGATCAGGGGTAGAGAACCTTCTTCAGGACGGAAAGTTACTGTATTTCAAATCTTATAAAACCACACCATTTTATGTCTATCTATCTTGAAGTTGGGTTTTATTCAAGAAATGTACTTGGTGACATAAAAAAAGGTGTGCTATATTGTAAGTGTGCTTTACCTCTAGTAATTATTATTTTTCGAATTTCATTTCTAATCAGCTTCAGGCAATAGTGATACTATGGAGAAGTTTTTTCATGTTCTAAACACTTTAAAGTGACGTCACAAGCTTAAAAAATTTCAGGTTCATCTTAAGCTCTGATCACGTCAAAATATAAACATTTTTTCATTGAAATTTCAACTTCATTTTATATTCTAGTTACAATATTTTAATGAAAAGCATTTGAAAAAAATATGCTTATAAAATTAAAAATTGCTTCTGAGTTATTCGAATTTATTCAGGAAGTATCATTTGATGGGTTTGTTAACTTAAATTCCCCAATCCTGACTTTAGATATACTCGTATAATCGATAAGTTATAATTGTGTCTTATTTACTTCAACGCTCTGGAATTATTGACATTCAACAAAGGGAATCCCTTTTCCCCCCATCATGACCTCGGTAGCCTAGTGGTCAAGATCGCGTCCGGTGGTTTTCGATGAGTCGTGGGTTCGAACCTTGATGCCACTAAAGACCCGTCATGCAGCAGGGGCTTGAAGCACGTTAAATCTATCAGAGTCCAAAGTACTCCTATTGGTGTGATGTGGAAGTTTGGAGGTGCCATCTCAGGTGTCTTCCTCGTTACTTGACCGAGGTTCAAAATTACGAGGTCCACCCTTAAAAAAATCCACCCTTTTTCTTCTTTTAAAATATTTATTCATTTAATTTTCCAAACCACTATCCTATCTAACAAATAACTATCATATTTAAGAGATATTTTTAAGGAAATTTCTTTGAATTTATACATAGATAACCTTTTATAGCTTTTGATCTAACATTATAAGATATTATTCAATGATTTAAATTAATTATTTTCTTATAAATATGTTATGTTTGTATTATGCTAGAAATTTTTCATTAAAATTAAAATATATTAAAAGTACATTTATTTATTTCCTTCCTGAAAAGATAAATGTGAATAAATAATATAAATTATCTTATGTGATTATGTATGCGTTAATATCAATAGAAGAATCTAAATATATTTCTTAGAAAAAATAATTATCTTCTCTGTTATATATATTCTTATATAAAAATTTAGGAATAATTACTATTCCTAATTTTTTTAATATATTTTGGGTTAGATCTAAATTTTATACCTTATAAGGCCTATGAACTTTGTATGCATAATTTAGTGCTGTTGAATTTATTAAGATTCCAACTTTAGAATTTCTTAAAAAATATTTGAAATATGATTATAATTAGAATACTATTTTCTTATTAATTTTATATTAATTAAATAGTAAATTTTACCAACCATCTTATCTTAATTCGTACTCTTTCTTCTTTTCCTTTTTCAATTAATTTTATGTATTATAAATAGAAAATGTTTTTAAGTTACAAAAAAATCATTAGACACGTTTTTGAAGAATCTTATGGCAGTAAAAATTTTAAAAGTAATCAAAATCCTTAGTTAAAGAAATTAAGTGAAAGGGGCAAAGCAATGTTCTTTTTTTATTATCACATAAATATCATTCTGTAAAGTTTAATATGTTTCGAAAAATCATTCATATCTCAAAATACATTGATTTATTATATAGACTGATTTATAATTTCGCACTTAGGAGAAATATATGGGCTATTGTAGACGCACCTAATAACTTTGAGCTTTGGTCAAGTGACAAAGTCGATGACATTCCTCTCTCCAAACTTCCTCACCATTCCAAACGGGAGTACTTGTGATGTGTCTCGACAGATTTGATGTTTATCAATCCCGTTACACGGCAGATCATTAATAGCAACAGGGCTTGAACCCACTATTCGATGGAGTGAATGCCAGCTTTGAATTAGCAAATATGTAACAAGGCCACTATATCTCAAGATATCAAAGAAACAGAAACGATCTAAATATATCAATATTCAAAACCAATGAACAAAATGTCAACCAGAACTCCAAAAAAGTTAAATCATTAGAATAAATAAACTTTTCAAAAGTCATTTAGTTCACTGTCAGAAAAAAGTTAGAAAGTAAACAACTTCCAAAAAATATGGTTTTCTATCAAAGCAAGTTCATGTAACTTGATCATTAGAGTTGAAATGGAATAGAAACTAATTTGAAAAGATAAATAAAGAAAAAGATCTTTTGAAAAGTCTTGTGGATGCTTTTCTGAAAATTTATCTGCATTTTAAAACAGAAATTTTTAAATATAAAGAAGTTAATAAATCAAGTAAGTATGTTTCTTTTACAAGTTATACGAAAATACAAAATGCTCATTAAAATGTTGAAAATGTAGAAATCAAAGTGATATTTGTCCTGAATAAATACTATGAATTTTTCAAAGGAAATCAAATGCTTTTAAAGACTCTTCAACATCATTCAAAAAGTCCTTTCATATTTTATATTTTAGTCATCAAATAAACTTTGAACTTCTAAAATCTTATAGTAAATCCCTTAAATAAATATTTTTATGAAACACAAAATTATTCTCAATGATATATTAGAAAATAATAAGAAAAAATATAGAGTAAATCCGCTTATGGCTGTATTAACTTTTAATCTAAGACCGTAAATGTTTTCTTATGCAATAAATTGTGATTCTTATTTTATTAACTCGTCCCCTGGCCAATATTAAATTTTTACATATTTTACCCGACATCGAAAAGTTGCCTTAAGTTCATTTTATTCGTCTCCCATTATCTTCTTAAATTAAAAAAAAAACATTAAATTTAATTTATCAAACACACATTCTGAAAATCATTTTTTATTATTTTAATAATTGAATATTTGAGATTCAATTAGTTGTAGGAGCCATTAAAGCAAACTAACTGGATAATGTTAAAAACAGTAGTTCAAAAGAAAGCAAAGAGTTTTGACTCAAATTTAAAATAATTGCTCACATTGATTTCTTAAGCATCCAAAATATATCCCTCTCTGTTAAATAAACACATTCACGATTCAAAAACTCAATTACCATTAATATCCCAAATGCGAATTTGATTTTCCCAGAACTCAACTACATTATCTTGCAGTCATCTTTGCAATGTTATCACCATCCAGCATAAAATTATGCAAACACTTAAAGGAAACAAAAATTCTCTTAGAGCGTGAGCCATTCCATCGGCAAAGATCAGTCTTTTCGTTTGGACTCTTACAAAAGTTAATTAATTTTAGGGGCGCCATTTTTCCCCAAGGCCTGACACCACTGTTAAGCAAATTAACTGAATTGGTAAGAATAAAAGTTCATGATTATTTTTCAAAGCTAGGGGTGAAAAATACCCCGCATTACCCAGGGAAATTTTAAACCAAGCGAAATAAAGGAATTTCCTTTCTAATTAAATTGTAAATCATTCCCTGAATTCTGATCGTGGGGGATGGTTGCTATGGTTACATCACGGACATTCTGTCCCCTCCTAACCATGAAGGAAATATATAAATAGCCCTTCTTCTTCCCCCTCCGACTATTCCAATCCCATATCCAACGCCATTTGACTGCCACATTATACTAAGCCTGTTATAGGGAAAGGGACCAAAATATTTCAATGTAAATTCCACAGAGACATTTTTCAAAATGGCTCCCATAAACTTGACTGTTATATGGATACTCCTTTTTGAAAAACTTGGCGGGGTTTATTTGCAGCATTGCCTTAAAGCGTATCAGCGTTTGTGTTATAAATCGTTGTAGGCTTAATGCATACACATAACAGAAATTCGAACAATTTCAGAGCTGGAAAGCAAGAGTAAAAATAATTTTTAGAACCAAGAATTTTAATTCCACAAAATGATATATTTTCAACTAATATTTTATTTAGGAAATATTTTTTGCTGTACTCACAAATTGAAATGAATGAAATGTTTCACAACAAAGATTCATTATTAAAGGTGTTAGAAATATAAAGCACATGCTATGTATTTAAAATGATCTCTGAGCAAAACTGGACTCTTAAATCTACACATTACTATTAATTCTTCAAAATATTTCGGAACAAAGTTATTCTGTTCTGTTTCTGACAGAGTATAAGACATAAAGTTAAAATTAACCTAATTTAAAGCAACTAATATATATTAAGATAAAAGCCTCAATACAAAAAAATATTGACGGCTCGAATAGGAAATAAAACATCAAATTATTTCAAGAATTCATTTTTTAATGTTATGTATATATGTATACATTTATTATGTGTCATAAATCTTATGTTAAACCATAGAAACAATAAGTTGTAACGAAAATAAACAAGAGAATGGTTAACAATTCTTTATATTTTCCTAAAATACTAGTTCGTTTATTTTAGTACAGAGTATTCATATATTATTGTCCTGGTATATTTAACTCATAATTTTGACTAAAGGACATGACAAAAATTATTATAACAAATTTTCTGAATTGAACTCATAAAGTATTTTATTATTATTATTCGATGTCCTTGGGAGGAGGAACGATGTCAAGGACATTGTCTACAAAGACATTGTCTCTTCTCACTACATCAATTCAAATGCAGAAATGCTGCTACGTACCAAAGTGTTCCACAGCATTGTTGTTTAGCACAGGGAGAGAGCTTGAATTCGTCTCGATGTGTTATGTACCTCAAAAGGTGCCATGAGGAAACTATTGAATTCTGGGCTCATGATTCATAAATAACTTTCAAACAAATTTAATTAAATTTTAATGTTGGTTGTAATTTGATTAAAAATGCTGTAAATTTGCGCACATATAACTTTGTGTTTTTTTTAAAAAAAAATTGAATTGTACTTTATGAATGTGTAGTAATATTTTTCGTTTTTTTCTTTGACTGAAAATTGTGTGGTAAGGAAACTACGACAATAATTTATAGACACCCTGTATCAAACTTCTTTCGTATTTTGTAAAAACATATTAGGATTTGATCAATACTATTTATTTATTTTGATATAACATAATATGATAGAATTCTGAGTGACCAAGGACTCAAGAAATAATTACATGAAAAGAAAGCATGTAAACCTTTTATGAATAATTTATATTTATGTTTCAGGTTTCTTTTCTTGTCTTAAGACGATATAAAAGAAATTGAAAATATTCATTATTTTTGTTTGATTATTTTTCTTTTTATGTTTATTTATTTCTTCATCGCCAAATTTGCATGGCATCTAATTTATCTTAATATTCTGAATTGGGAGATTATCTCTGTATTAAAACATCGTAATTATGAACAAAATATATCACACATTTTTACCTAATAAAAATACTTTGCTCATATTAGAACTAAATCTTAAAATAAAAATTCTTTGTTTAATGAATTAAAAGAAAAATATTTTTGTTCAATTAATTAAATGGTAGACCATTTGAAAGTGGTGTGGAAGATTCAT
>BMAW01027187.1:1291550-1448753 GCA_019974015.1 Nephila pilipes | reverse complement strand
TATTATTACACACACACACACACACATTATTAAGAGCCACACGGCTGACACACATGGGTTGACAAGGCTGTTGGCTGGTTGTTATTATTACATTATTGGCTGGCTTTATTGCTGGTACATTGTTATTATGTTATTGGCTGGTTGGTTGGCTGGCTGTATTGGCTGGCTGGCCATTACGCTGGCTGGCCATTACACATTACACACACACACATATTAATATATTGATTGTTATTACGTTGTTATTGAAAATATTATTACATTAAGGGTCAGTTGCCATTACACATTACACATTACACATTTATTGACACACACACACACATTGACACACACACACATTGCCACACACACACACACACACACATTTCATTGCATTACGTATTGGTCATTATTGCTGTTGGTTATTATTGTTATTGATGCTATTATTGGCTAATATTATTGGCTGTTACACACATTGGCCACACATTAATATTGCTACACATGTCATTACTGAAGGCCATTGGCTATTATTATTGGGATATTGATATTATTTATTATTATTGGTTATTACATACACATTGGTTGGTTACATATTGGTTGGCCATTGGCTGGCTGAAGCCAGCTAATAGTTGACATTATTGTTATTGAGACAATATTTTCATTATTGGTCATTGGTCAGACACATGAATTATTATTGTCATTGGTTATTACTATTACGTTACTAAATATTGGCTGCCATTATTGTTGTTGTGTTGCTGCTGTTGAAACATTGGCTGGTTGGTTGTTACAGAGTTATTGTTAATATTGGTTGGCTGTTACATTATTACACACACACACACATAATATTATTATATTATTATTGCTGATACACACACATATTGGCTGGGTTGGTTATTATGCCACATATTGACATTATTATTACACATATTATTATTATTATTATTACATATTATTGGCTGGTTGAAGATATTGAGCACATGCCATTGCCACACACACACACACACACACATACACAGTTGGACACACACACACACACAATATTGACATTGTTGCTGTTGTTATTGGCACATTGTCATTACATACTGGTTACACACACATTACACACATTGGCTGGTTGGTTGCCACACATTACATACACACATTACACACACACACACACACACACACTGGTCATTGGTTGGACACACATACATTGACACATTGTATATTGTTACTATACATACACACACATTGCTGGTATTATTATTATTATTAGTTATTGTTATTATTATTGACATTGGTTATTAATATATATATATATATATATATATATATATATATATATATATATATAGTTATATATATATATATATATATATATATATATATATATATATATATATATATATATATATATATAGTGCTACTATATATATATATATATATTACATATATATATATATATACATATATATATAGTATATATATATATAAAAATCAAAAAGTACATGATGTTCTTCATTAAAAAAATAACAATTAACTCAAAAATGATAAAATCCACTGAAAAAACTAATCATTAATATACATGGATTTAAATGGAGAAATTTTATTTTTGTCAAGAGCATGTGAAAACAAAAATTTCTAACTAACAACTTTAACTAAGAATTTGAAAAAAAAAAGGCTTCAATTACATCACATTTGAATAAGAAAAACAAGCCTGGTGAGTTTTCTGCGGTAATAAAGAGTGTATTGGCTAAATAAAGCGGAACATGATTTTGATTAGCCTCGATGCCTTCTGGCAAAGAAATCAATAAGATAGCAGTTTTTAAATTGAAAACTCTTATGTTTCTAGAGCGACGAAGCGGTGTATGGATTAGAACATGAAAAAAAAAATGAATTTTCGACAAATTTCAAAATAAGTACCATCATTTCAAAACTATTTCAAATGTGAATTCCGGAAATATTTATAATAATATGCCATAAAATAGTTATATATAAATGTTTATTTTGTATTCAAACAAAATATTAATAGTACTAACTAATCTTCGAGTAAGAATCACTATTATTGGGTTACCATTCTAAATAAGTAATGAAAAGAGTACACTAAAAAAAAATCAGTTTCCTTATGAAATTAGTTTGGAAACCACTTTATTAATTTTTAAAAGGTGAATCAATATTAATAATTACAATTATATGGAAAATTTTTTATTAACTAGATGCTTGAGAGGATTGGAATTATTTCTGAATTATTCTTGATTAATATTTCTTTAATTCTGAATATAATATCAATAACTCATTTTTTTCTAAATATTATGGGAGATATCAATACGTATATACCTTTGATAGAGCAAAAAAAAAAAAAAAAAACAAGAAAATTTCAATTAAAAGGATTGATTATGGTTTCCAGAACTTCTTAAACATTGTCTTTCATTTATGTTGTTTGATTTGATTTTGAAATATTTTATCAGCATATTTAAAATTCTATAAACTAAAAAAAATTTTAGCAATAAATGTAAAATCTAAAAAATAATTTTAACATCTTCTTTAGGTATATGTTTGATTTTTAGTTATGATTACAGATACATCTGACTAAGGGCAAGGACGAAAGGCATATCGAACGAAAAAGTTTGAGATTTTCCAAGATTAGTTAAATGATAAATAGTTTACCAGACTGAGATTTTAAAAAAATTAACACACTTCATAATTAAAACTTATTCTCTTTTAATTATGTATATTTATTCAAAAAAAATCTACAGGTTACAATTACTAGATCTCAATGAAAGATGTAATTCGACATTTTTCCCAATACTTATTATCTATCGTTTTGAAATGATGTGTCTATAAAATAATATTACATAATGATTTGTAGATTTATAGCAGAATAAACCATTTTCTAGTTAAATATTTATAGCAAAACGAAGCTTTATCACTTTAGTAATTGTGTATATAGTAGAAGGAGCCTTTTCCTATTTTGACAATATTTTGTCATTTTAACACAACTAGGTGGATTAACTTTAAAATATAGTGTCAAAATTAATCAATGAAATATATTTACATGTTTAGTAATTTTGTTTTCACAAAAAATAATTTCATGAACTGGGGAAAAAAAGAAAAAATTGTCTTTCCGAACAGAATATATTTTTTAAAATCAAAGGAGTGTTACAAAATAAACTAACAGAAAGGGAATTCATTTTTTAAAAACTAAATTACATTTTCAAATTTAAAAGAAAATTTACAAACTAAATAATTTGCAAGTATATAATTAAATTAAAAATTACTGAACACGGTCTTGTTTTTAAGCTATTTTGAAAGACCTTTAAGAAAAAACGATGTAAGAAGACACATCCCCTTTAATCGAATATTTGGGCTAATGCTAAATTAAAAACTATTTGTAACTTCTTATGATTCTAAAAACTTGAACAAAACTTCCTTTATAGAATATATATATATATATATATATATATATATATATATATATATATGTGTGTGTGTGTGTGTGTGTGTATGTGTGTTTGTGTGTGTTTTAAAGTAGAAAAGAAAACATTTTCTTTCTTTTCTTGTTCTAAAGCTCAAAAATGTATTTTGCTTATGTTATATAAGAAAGAAAAATATTTTAAAAAAATATTTTTCAGCAGTTGAATATGTATATCTATATTAGCAGCATTTTATATCAAGAAAAAAAAATCTCCTAACTTGCTAATAGGATTTTTTTTTTAATTTTCTGCTAACTTGCTAATGGGATTAAATAAAAATTTTATATTTTCATTTTAAAAAAGGCCGTAAAATAAAAAGCTAAGCATGCGCAGTGAATGGATGCAAAAATTCCATCTTTTTAATCCGTAAGAATCTATTGACTTTCAAGAAAGACTTTAAGAACTTTTTTTTTATTTCGAAATAACAGCGTATAATGCATAAAATTAAATTACTCAATAGAAAAAACAGCTTTGATGAAGAACTGAAGAACAAAAGAGCTTTGTAAGCCATGAATGTTACGACGGTTTTCAAAAAAAGAAAAAAGAAAGGAAACGAAAAAAACTTTTCATTAATCACACAAATTAAAATTTTTGCAGTAAAGAAGGTAAAAGCTTCAATTACTTTTTTTTAGATTGCTTTAAAAAAAAAAGAATTTCAGAACATCGATTTGTGAAAGCTTTTTAAAATGAAAAATCTTACTGAATGTATGTAAGTTTTTTCACATCTGCATTTTTTAAACAGCCGTATTTCTATCAACTATAAAAGAAACAAAGATTTTCATTTACATTTTCAGTATATCAGAAAATGTATGTCTTCAATAAGACTCAGCTAAGATTGAATAGTATACTTTAGAGTAATTGAGCAGTAAGTCTTTACTGTTGAACTCATAAGTTATTGTTGTTGAATTTCAAAATTTTTCTCTTTCATCCTTTCAATTCTTAATTTTTTTTCAAATTAACAGCTGTAATGGACAATATTAATTGGAAGAAGAAATACAAATTTTTTTCAAATTTTCATTCATATTATAAGAAGCATTTTTTAAAGAAATAAATTATTGCAATAACGAGAGGACATCGTAAAGCTTTAATTTATTACCAAGAAATAACCAAGATATCTGGATAAATTCCTTCTATATATTAATTCATATATATATGAAAGATAGAATTCAATTTCGATTATTTTTGTAATGATTAAAATTTTACGATACCCCGTCTCAATAATTAAAACCTTAAGATACTGCGAGTTACTTCAATCTACGGCTTCTTGATACCAAACAAATCAACTTTAAAAACTTTAATTTACAATATTATGTACATAAATATTATTTAATGTATTAATAAATTTTTTGCAGATATCTCGGTTATTTCTTAGTAATAATTAAAATTTTATAATACTTCGTACGTGTAACAGAAGTCAAATAAATTCAAATTCGAAAATGTTTTAGCACATTTTTCTCTAATATATGAAAGATAATTTCCCGTAATAAATTGTTACAGATGTTTTAAGCATTGGCATATTTACATTACAAAGGTATCTTTACTAGAGTGCTTTTAATGCAACGTATATAAAACAGTTTCAGTTACTTTCGTCAATACAATAATTCTCTCTCCTTCTCTCTCTATGATTTTAAAGTAAAGTGTTACAGTTCATCGTATATCAAGTGTCTAATACTAATAAGAATAAGTTTGATTTTTTGAAACGACGCTTAGCACATTACTGATATTTTCCTTGAAACGTGCACAATTCTTCTTAATGTAATTTATGCAAATTAAAACTATTTATTGATTTAAAATTATCATACAACAGTTTATTTAACACCTCTTTGCAATTCTCTAAGATATAATTGAAAATATTCAGATTATTTTTAATCCCTTTTATATCGCTCAAAACTCAATTTAACACAATACCATAGCTCCAAGAGATGAATCAATGTGTCTTAATGAATTTTTAATCGATCCCTGATAATGAGTAATACTAAGTGTACCGTTTCCCGCAGTTCTCTGAGTCAAATTTAATGGCGATTGATTTTCTGGATTCTTATCTCTTGAAGTTATCCTTTATTACTTAAAAGTAGGAGTTATCCCTTACGGTTATAGAAAAAAAATAAAACACGCAAAAAAATGTTTCAATAACAAAAACAAATGTGTTAGCAGGGATCCTCAGCGTCCTAACGATCGATATTAAGCAAAGAATGGAGTATTCTTCCTTCTCTCAAAGATAAACTAACCTCCTCTCACTCGTTCTAATTAAACCTACCCACGCTCCCTCTACACTGAAACACAAATCCTTCCTTTCCGTAATCCCCAAAACCTTCTAATCCCACCCCACCGAATTCATTCCCAACATCCACACATATGAAAAAAAGCACCTCCCTTAAAACCCGATTCTACATCTGCCTTGGGGGCAAGTTGAAGGTCCCGAAAAAGAACCAAATGAAAAAAATGTAAAAAAAAAAACAACAACGAAAGAATGAATTTCATGGGAGGGTTGAGGGAGGAAGAGGAAGTATATCGAACGACTCGAAAGAGAGGGGTGGTTGTGGGTATGAAAAGGTAGATGCTGCTGCTTGCACTGTTCCACGGAGAGGGTAAGGACGACTCAGGGTCAGAGATGTGACTGGCCCGGATTTCATCGATTTTCAGAAGAGTGGGGTGGGATGAGGGTGCTCCACCCCCCTGCCAGACGATCGCTAGACAAGGAGCAAAAGGGTCTAAGAGGAGACTTTTCAGGTTCGGGTAATGGCGGCTTCCAACAGTTTCGGTTTAGAGACAAAGAAAAGCCGCGAAGGTGAGTTGATGGGGGTGTAGAGCTACCTGTGCGCGTGCAAATGGAAGGGGGGGGAGTTCTTAAAAGAAAATTGCAGAAGGGTGGTATTGTGGGAGCAGAGATTGCAATGGTGTATTTATTTATTTTTTGTTTTTCTAGGAGAAGGTCTAGAAAGATGCGTTTTGTTTTTGATGGATGGCATCGCGGAAAGAGTCGCTCAGACTTTTTTGCGTATCACCTTTCAAAGACTGAGCACAATTTCGTATAAAGAGTTTTGGGAGAAATAAATAAAAACGGAATGGTGAAAGAAGTGATTATGTTACAGTATTGTTTTTCTCTCTTTCAGTTGGAAACGATTGCTTTGACAGATTGTGTTTTTATGAAAGGTGTTTCTTTGCGATTCCATGAATTGTTTGTGACTTTATTTGGGACATAAAAGAAGCCATTTGATGAATAAAGCCTTTTTGTATTTGTTTCAATGGAAAAGAATGTGAATCAATGAATAAAATGACTTGAGGTTCGCCATCTTTGATAGTGAATGACTTATTTTGGGAAGAAATGCACGTAAAAAAAGATCTTTTTATCTGGTTCTCTATCAGCTATCTAAAATTCTAACGTCCCAGTTACTAATATAAATTATTCTTTATGAAGATTTTTAATTGCAATAATATTTCATGAGAGTGAATTTCAAATGCATATACTCGTTTTAATATCCCTTCAATATACATTTTTTAAAAAAATTAAAAACACCATGGAACACGTTGAAAATTAATATACAAAATGAATTATTCAATGATTTCCATATTAAATAGAATATCCTTAAAAGATAAAAACATTTTATGAAATTAAACATGCTTTTAAATACTCATAAATAAAAGATTTTGTACATTTCATTTTGTTGCTTTTATTTAAACACTAATTTTCTTAACATTTTTTTATAAAGCTAATTTAAGAGCTCCAAATGTTCTCTCAATAACGGAAAATTATGAATTACTTTGGAAAGAGTAAACTTTACAAAATGTTACAGGAAATATACAATTTAACAAATATATAATTTAATACTTTTGATGAGTTAAGATTATATTTTCCTTATTAACATTTTTTTAATTCTTCAATATTCAGAATTTTACGCCTATCAGAAAGAAATGATTAGATTTAAAAGTGTGAGGCTCAAAATTATGAGGCCCGTTGCAGTAGCTCACGTGTTGCTTATAAGTGCGTTGTGTTACTAAACTACCAATCAATCTATTTAAAATCCAAATGATCTTCACGGAACTCTTATGATGGTATTTGATATATTCTCTTTGAATTTCTATTTATTCCTTTGGTTGTAATTTGTTCAAGTATTTGAGCTCAGTCTTTTAAGAAGCTTTAAATTCAATAAAGAAGTAATTCACTTGACACAGGAACTAAAAGACAGAAAATTTATGTTGTATTTCTATTGTGAATCCATTTAAGTGATCCGGTTACCGTTTCCTATTTTGGGAAATATCTTGACCATATTTCATTTCTAATACTTTTGGCAAGGTATCAAAATTTAAAGTATCATAAAAAGACAAAATTTAATATTTTGCAGGTTATTTATTACGGTTTTCCAGGTATAATATCTCAATATAATATGAAAAATAGTTTTTCTTTTATTTTATAGCATTCGAAAAATGCCTTTAATCCCACATTTTGTTTTTACATTTAAAGACTAACTCAAATATAGGTATGTCACTTTTAATTCAGAGTTCTATTTTCACTTTTATTTCTGGAAACGTTATTGAAACCAGATATGAAGGAATCAAAAAATATAAAAGATGTATTCCAATGTTACTTAGAATTATTAGTGAACTATGTATGAGTGACTAAACAATTCAATCAAATCATTCAGTTATTTATAAAAACATTTTTGCTATCCTGAACTATTGAATTAATATGATTAGCGAATGAGTTAAACTATTTATTATTTAACAAATCAAAGTATTTAATTGGTAAAATTTGTAACATATTATATAAATAGAGCTCAAGATCAAACAAAAAAAAATCTGTTCTTTAAAAAAGTGGAATTATCCTGTTCTGAGTTTTCACGGAAACCTACTCCTTTCATTCATTTCCTCAAGTAACAAACCAACTTTGTAAAGTTCTTGCCAAAACCTCTTATATTTTCGTCCTGTCTGTTCCGTCTGCTTTTTAATCAGTTCATCTGTTCTTTTGGAAAAAATTTTCTCCTTTGCTTTGGCATTGATGCGCTGTTGGAATATCGCTGTTTATGTGTTGTTTCACAGGTCAAAAGTGCATCATGCAGTTTCAGAAAAGCTGCTATTATCCTCATTTGTAAGCACTGTATGATTTTCGATTTTTGAGTGCAGATTCTTGCATTTATGTTATTGTCTGATGAACTGAGAATTATCAAAATTTTAAAAAAAATTATTAAAAATATAATGATTACCATAAGTCATAAAACAGTATATATATAAGAATTCAGTGATATTATTTTTAATAGGCAAACTTGAAGATCTAAATGATTTATTAATACAATTATGATTGTATTTTGAATACAAATTTCCCCCCTGAATGACACATGTCAACGAAGCTAGCTACATGGTCTTTTCAAACGTATTAAAGTAACAAAAACACTTATCAAAACTAATAAAAAGTAGCTTAAGATATATTTCATTCCTAAAATGTATTCTTTATTACAATAACGATTTATTTTTTTACAAATAAATAAAACTGTCAAAAGTTTGTTTATATAAATCTCGTAAAAAATGCGAGTTTATTTATATTCATTATGAATAAATAAGAATTAAATTATAAACAAAATGTATTTATGTTTGGCTATTCTAGAATAAAAGTTAAAATTTTAAAGAATCGTTTACATTAAAAGAATAAATTTGAAAAAACAGTCTTATTTGTCTCATCTATTCACATAATAATGGTCGCTGTAGCCTAGTGGTCATGGTCGTGGACTTAAGGTCAGCGGTTTTCGTCGAGACATGGGTTCGAGCCTTATTGACACTGAAGATCCACCGTGTAACCGGGACTGATACACGTTAAATCTACTCAAAGAACTCCAGCTGGCGTGGTGGGGTAGGAGAGGAAGATGCAGCTCGGGTGTCATCCTCGTCACTTGCCCAAGATTCAAAATTATGAAGTCCGTCACCAATAACTCTCGTGTTTCTTCCACTGCGTCATTAATAAAACCAATCAAAATCAATCTATGAATACAATAATGAATTAAACTGATTGATAATATAATAATTGTATGCTATTTTTTCAATAGTTCTGGATTTTTAGGCAAATTTTATTTCAATATTCCTTACAATTCTTATCACGAATGACTATAAAAATTAGTTCGTGATTTATATTTTATGGAAATATAGTATGAATTTAAAATAAGAACTCATTTTCAGTTTCTTATAGTTTTCGAAAATAAAAAAAACAACCGGATTCTATATGAAAGGAATCTAATGTTGAAGGCTCTGAAAGAAACAAACAGAACAAAAAAAAGTACCGAAATGACTTTATTTCAGCTACAGTCCATGACACGTATCAAATCCCTCCGAAAATCCTCAATCATGTCGATTTTTAGATAAGAACAAATAGCCACCCAGATGTCAGATCAAATCCTGTGGTTTGAAATAAAGTTATATCCACCACGTCAAACCGAATGTGTATGAGAGACATTTTGAGGCCCGTAAAATTGATCGGCATTGTTTTGGGGAATTCCATCGAAATAAGGGGGCTTGAAACAGACAATCTTTTATGGCTATACTGTTTCGGACGGAAATCCGATAGCCCAAGTTTGAAAGGTAATGCGAGCCCTATTGATTCTCTTTGCCTCTTCCTCAGCAAAGCTAATGATGGAGCCGTTGTGTTGGAATTGTTATCCAATAGACTGTGTTTTGGGAATGCTTAGAAAATGTTCGCTCAGGGCTGTGGGGAATACCGATTTCGCTTGGCTAGTTTCGAACAATGTTGAGATCGAGATCTAAAGATCTTTTAGTTCGTTTAGGGAGAAGAAGTTCAGTTCGAATTCCGATTTTGAGGAACATGCAAGTAGAAGGAGGTAAAAAAGTTTTTTTTTCCTTTTGGGAAATACTTCGGTCATATAAATGAGGGAAATTATCTTTATTGGATTTTCTTCGGTTGCAGAAGGAAAAAAAATTCTTTTGAGGGAGATAGCATCGTACATTAATTAAAAGGGAGGTGAGTTTTTCTGATTAATTGTTGGATGTGGTAGAATGATTGATGGTATTAGATGATATATATGTTTTAAAAAAGCTTTATGACTAAACGTGTTGAAAAAAAATGTTACAATACATTAAAAATGTTACAATAATAGCATCACAAAAAATATAATTACATAACTACCACAGAGTAATACATCGTTCCTATAACATAGTTTTAATATCATAGGGTACAGAAGTTGAAGAAGTACTCTTTGATTCACATTCTTTTGTTTCAGTTTGCTGTTACACTTTTCGATATATGCAAAAGAATAATACATAACGTAATTTTCGAGATGTGATAGCCGAGCGGTTATGTTAGAGAACTTACGGCTGGAATTATTCCATTCAAACTATGCGTTAGGGACCTTATTTTATTAAATACTTATCGGGTATATAGATTGGTGCATTTTAAATCTTTCTAGGCTTAAAATCCTTACTTTGGAAGAGAGGGGATGTAGAGGATGTGCAATTATCTCAGATACAATTCTTGTAGTGACCCAGGCCGCGGTTTAGAACATACTTGCTATACTTGAGGTTCTTTATAGGACATAAAACGGCAAACGAAAAAAGTTAAAAATAAAAACCAAACATAATATCCTCAATTATATAAATATTATTCATAATACAATTACCTAAAATTATATTTTAGAGTTTTATATAATTGTAAAGTGAAAGAAATAGTAATTGTTATTAACGGTTAATTTTATCTATCTTATAAATAAAAATATTTCTCTCAGCTGTAAAACAGAATTAATTTACGCTTTCTTAAGATTTATGGATCTAGCCGTGTTTTTTTGTAAAACACTTTATTGTTTTGTATACCTGGAATTCGCATAAGGCAATATTTCAGCGAATAGTGACCATTCCGGATAAATGATTACTTGTTTCATTAAAAAGACAAAACACGTTAAGAAATTCAAATATATATATATATTTTAAAAATGAATAAATGATTGATATTTGAAAGATAGAATCAAATATGACGTAAAATCGATGAACTGTTGAGGAAGAATGAAAGATAATATCATACTCTTTTTTAAAGGTATTGTGGCCGTGGTAGTTAAATGGTTCTCATCGTGGATTTGGGGCTGGCTTTGTTTTCGTTCAATCAAGGGTTCGAGCCCTAATGACACTAAAGGAACACTGTGTAGCGAGGCCGATGCCTAAGATCCCACTTTCTTTTAAGGCATAGTATGAAATTTTGCAGAGGTATGTGCTAGCTTAGGTGTCGTTCTCTTCACATGACCGATGTTCAATATTTTGAGATCCATCCCCAAGACCCTCGTGTTGTTTCGAAGTGTGACGTTATAATATACAATCAATCTAGGAAATAAAAGTTTTTATTTTTTATCTCTAATAATTATCATTATCAAAAAATAAACAAATATAAGAAATAAAGTATTTTAATGATTCTAGTTCATTTATTCTGCAGATTTCCCATATTACAAATATTGTGGCCTTACATTTATCTTAAGAATCTGAATAGTTTGACTCCATTTTATTATTCTTCCCACATAAATTACCATATGAATAAGGTAATTTATCAATTTATAGGTAAAAAATACTTTTTTAAAATCTAGTTTTACTGTAATCTAATGAAAAATTTTGAAGGATTTTTTTATTGTAATAATGTATAAGTGGGGGACAAAATAACATGAACAGCTGTGAGATAAAAGAAAATTATAATAATAAAGGGTTGGGGCTTCCTTTCCCTGTGTTACAGATTATATGTGACATGGGAAGGAAGCATAGAAATGATGCACAGCAAGTAAAGGAATTTAAAACTGTTCTTCGTATAGAGCAGTCTCTTATTCCAAAATTGTGTCTGTAAGGAAAAATAGCACATGAAGTTTGGATTCCTAATATCACCACATATGTTTAATATTGTTCTAGTCTGGGGAACTGAGGAACTCAGAGAAGATGCTTTTTTTCATCACCATGCTGTTACAAACATTTTTAATACATCTATCAGTGTGAATAACAGTGTTATCGTTTTGAAAGAGAGATCTTTTCTTAGGAAAGACAACCTAGACAAACGAATGCAGTTCGTTGGTCTAAGTGCTCTGATAATGGTCAACTGTTATCCCCCACTCATGCATGAGAATAAGTGGAACTAGACTGCCCCAAGATATCGCACCACATATCATAAGAGAGAAAATTCGTGCTTTTTAGCCGACAATAGTCAGGTAGGATTGTAAGCATCTAGGGGCGATTTCCACCCATAAACACAGAATTGCGTGCGTATCATGGTGAAACCCACATATAAATGCAGCCGTTTAGTTGAAAGAGTGTGAATACGAATTTACCAGACCAGATTACATGATGAAACGCTGTGAGATTGAGCTTCACAGATCTCTACTCCATTGGTGGAGCTTGAAAGCATACATTGCTTGGATTCACCAATTTCTTTCGAATTGACATGACATTCTACCAAAGCTCTTCTGAGTATTAAGCTCCCTTGGCACAGTTCTGATGGAAACGAAATCCTGGAGATGTCTATTCAGTTAGATTGTTAATGTGTCCTCCAATTGCTTGCATTTTGAGCTTTCTGTGTGCTTCCAACTGCCATCTATATCAATCCATCAGCATAAAATTTCTTCTATTATTAAGTTTCATAGGAGCCCATCTTACTGTCTTACATGAATGATGTCGTAATGGCTGATGCTATGCTTCTTGTACAATCAACAAGTTTTCTGCTAAACCTGCATCAAAAATTATTCCGCTTTCAAATTCTGTCAGATCTGACATTACATTCACACAAATCCTACAACTAAAAATACACTAATACCTTTCGCTTCATGGTCGCCAGAGGCAGATTTCTATGGCAAGTGGCGAAGCTAAACTACTGTGTGAAATGTGGTTATCGTTATCACAAATATTCGTCTATATTATCACTCACCTGTACCGAAGAAATTAAGATAAACTGAATAAGATAATATAGAAAACTGAGGTATAAATGGGGGGAAATCATCAACAGTGGTGACACAAACAAACCTACAATCTTACTAACTTTCTTCTATGTATATTGTATGGATTAGGGAAGAGGCAGATGTCCTTCAGTTCATTAGCAAAATGGTCCACAGAACAAAAGATTAAGAGTCTCTTCTCTTGAGTTTCCGGAAAATTAGGCACTCTAAAAAATTTCAAAATCAATACTTTTCTGTATAACATTCAAAATTAACACGGATTCATAATGCACATAAGACAAGAATCAAAAATAAATCAAGAGTATTTATTTCTTATAATCTGGTTCTTTTTGCTTGACACTCGAAGGAGAAAAAATAAAAAATGCACGTAGCTTTCATTTTTTTTTCCAGTGCTGAATTGGTTGCATACATATATGAGAAAGTAAAGAAAATTATCTAAAATTTAATATAATTTTTAAAAAATTTTAATTTAATTTTTAATTAAAATCACAATATAAATCGATTATATTTAGAACACATAGTGCTCCCTTTATAATTCTACACTTACCCTTTTTAATCCTGACAAAATTCTGGCGTTTTAAAAAAAAGTCTTACAAGTCATGATTATTTTATTATGTATACTATCCGTACATCGCATTTTTTTGTATTAAATTATTTCATGTATTTGGCCCTTTATTAATGTGTACAGTATCAAACTTTATTCAATAATATGTTACTTTTCCTATTTAAGTACATTTTTTAGTCATTTCTCAGTAATCCGGCTATGATGTAGTCCGATATCTGCCGGATTACCGAGAGAGTATTGTATACTTATTCATTTATTTGTATGAGACAATGCTATGAATTCAGTTTAGATATAAAATGCTATGAAATATTTTCAGCTGAAAGCCTCCAATTTCTATTCTGGGAATTTTTTAATTATTTTAAGATACATTTGATATGAGACACAAGGAATCATAATTTTGAAGAAATAAAATAATTTTGATTTGAAAATTACGTTCATAAGTTAACGATAGCTTTCGAAAAATTATTTGAAATTATAACGAGTTTGCGGCTTCTACATATCTGTCAAACCAGTTCTACTGCGCGATGCATTTTGGTACAAGAAAACAAACTTTAAGGGTGAGTTCATCTTGTTGCATTCAAACGTAGGTTTATTAATCTACAATAATGCCGCGATGTTGAATTAAAAAGATTTGAGAGAAGAGTTACAAAGGGATTTTTCAAGTTATTCTTTTTAAGAATTGGCTTCGGAACATTGTAAAGCGATTTCATGTTTGAACACTATGATACAACTAAAATATGTAATTACGTAAACTCAATTGTTCATAGATATTAATATTTCAAAGGTAAAATTATTATTTTGAAATCATCAAAATATTCAGTACTTCAATACTTGTTCTTATTTTACAAAATTTCAACATAAATTCAAACATGAACTATTTTGCAAAAACTGAAGTCAGAATCTGGAAGCTTAAATTAATATCTAAAATAAAAGAATTGCTTAAAACTATTGTTTGGTGTCTCGATTAGTTTAGATAAAATACATCAAGCATAAATGAGTAGACAAACTTAAAATAAAAACATTACTCATTAAGGAAAATAAAAATAAATTTTGAACAATAATCTGTTAGTCAAGTTAGTCATTTATAGCAATTTTTCACTCGTCTATCTCTATAAATTTACTTCTAAAGTATTACAAAACTTTCAAAATTTAGTTAATAATCTTAATTTGAGAATTTTCACAAACTTCAATATAAAAAAGTTGAATTTTTCGTTACTTGAAATAGATCAAATATATTTCATAAAAAAATAGTCATTCAAACTAACTAAAATTTATTGATCTGTGATTTCAATTCAATCACATGGAGGAAAAATGAAGTATTTTAAAACAAAAAATTAAGTTTGAAGAAGAAAATTAGAATTAGAGCATAATATTGAATTGCAATGATTACTTCAAAATGGGGGAAAGTTTACTTCAATGTATTCTGATAGTAAATTTATTGATTAATAAAATTATTTATTGATTAATAAAAAATTTTATTGATTAATAAAATTCTTTATTGATTAATAAAATTATTTCACATAAATATGTAAGTAAATGACTTTTTTGTTCATTGTGGCTTTTTTATTTTAGAAAACAAATATTCTTACCATGAAGTATTGTAAAAATGAATAGATAAGCAGCTCATAAAATTAGCAGCTCCACAATTAACAATTTTATTATTATGTGATAAGAATTATAAGATAAAAAGTAACCTAGTTCTTAGGCAGCTTATTAATATCTCAATTTAATAATTTTTAATAAGAAAGCAAGAAAACCCAGAAGATTATTTAAGTTGTAGTATGCCTCTTTAAATGACAAATACAGAAAAATAAGCTAACAAATTAAGATTAAATAATAAAATGAGCGAAGCTTATTAAAAAAATAATACGTTATGTTATCAGACGACTCAAAATATAGTTATATCTTTGAATTTTGAATAATTGAAGGTGTTCATATTTGCATCTCATAATATTAATTTTAATATAAGAGCATTTTCATAATTTGGACAATTGCTTTTAGCATTTAATGAATTAGAGATAATTTTTGTATAAGTTTCCCCCATGTTTAATAATAGTTATTCTAAAAATAAAATAAAATTGTCAATAAATAAAAAATATACATATTTAATAAGATATATTATTACCAAGGCTTTTCAAAACGTAATAATATTACCATTCATCTTGTAATACTTATTTATCATGACAGCGGATGTTTTTGCCCATCTATTTCCCTGCTTGACAGAAATTTCTCAATATGTCTTCTAAAATTTATGCTTATTATGATTGCATACTCTAAGTAGATTCACTATTCATGCAGACCCCAAAAATATTAAAAGAATTTCCATCTGTTTCTAAGCTTTTTCATATATAATAGTAAATATTCATAGCTTCCAGAAAAAAAATCTTATTCCTTCTCTAGATATTTTACATCAATCATATGCCAATTCCAAAAAAAAGAGACTATCCATAAAATAATAAATATCAAAATCTCAAATATTTTGCATTCTAAATCCACGGACATAGTTCCAGAAGAGGAATAAAAATATAGAAGAATCTTATATTTTAGCTGTCATTCTGTCAAAGTTAAAATTGAGCTCTGGAAACATCATTTTCCTATTTCTTCTCCGATCGAAATTCAGTTTACAAGAAAGAAGTCTTCTCTCTAAAATCCTATCGAAAACGTATTGCGAATAGGAATTGGACCTGGTACACAAGCCCCCCAGGTCCCTCCTTGCATTTGTCTGCATGGTCCTCCCCCTTCTAAGTCGGCAAATACTACAACAGACATTCCAGGAAAGTCGCTTGGCACTCCATGTTTTCCAACTCACAGGGGGCTGGAAAGAATAAAGGGAATCCAGTTCACGGAGAGGACTTTTTGGGCCGATTCTTTTTATGTAACTCTGTCGTGTAGGATAAATCCACGAGGGAAATAGAAGAACTAGAACGGAATTCAATTGCGTGAGAGTGGTAGAATCTGAAAGAAGAAATAGATTTAAATCATACGGCAAATAGTTTTGTGTGGTTTGAATAAAAGAATAGGTTTAATTCTAGAATAAAAGAAAAAATTTAAATCATAAAAAAAAACTTTTCTGGATAGAATATCATAAAACATTGCAACAATGTAATAGAACTGTATTTATTCGATTGTAGAATTGAATTTTAAAATAGAACGAAAAACTCTTTTTCTTGAAAACAAAATTTATTCAAAATATTTTCCAAGTTAAGTTTATGCTGCACAGAATGAGGCAATAAATTTATTATGACCATTCAGATGTTTACATCATAAAATCTGTCATATTTTTTGTACGTAATTGTTTGAAACCTAAGGAGAGCTCACATTGAATGAAGTCTAAAATTCTATTTCAACTATTTATATTTGTTGGTATTGATGCGATCTGATTAAAGTTATAATTTGCTACTATACTTGAAATTAATCTCAAACTTTATTCACAGGCTTAAGGTGGCCTCGGTAGCTTGGTGGTCATGGTTATGAACTCGCGGCCGCTGGTTTTCGTTGAGTCGTGGGTTCAAGCCTTGATGCCACTAAAGACCCACCATGTAGCCGGGAATGATGCGAATTAAATCTATCGAAGCCCAAAGTCTTCCCATTGGCGTGGTGTGGAAATTATAAGAGGGAGGTGACAGCTCAGGTAAGTCACCCTCGTCATTCGACCAAAGTTTAAAATTACGAGGCCCATCGCCAATAGCCTTCGTGTTTCTTCTAGTGAGACGTTAATAAAGCCAATCCACAGGCTTACGATTATTTGACAAGAATATTCAATCCAAGAATAAGAGAAAAAAGATTTTGACACGGTTAAAAGCAAATATACCTTAATTTCTGGATTAATTTCCCAAAGAAATTAATTAATTACATCGAAAAAATTAGCAGTGTTATGGAACAGAATTATTTTTAACCAGAATATAGAAGCAAAAAATTTCTTGAAAATAAAGTAAATTCCAAATATTTCTCTATTTCTCAAGAGAGGTTTTATGTTAAGTAATATCAGATAATAAGTTCATTATATTACCTGATCATTCAGGTCTTATAACGTAGCTTTTCAAAAGGCTGTTGGATTGGCTTATGTTGATATTTTTGAGGTAAATGTAGTTAAAAATAAGTTAAAAAGTGTCTACAATTCTAATAAATAATTCTACTGTTCTCGATTGGTTAGTTTTCTGTCTTGACACCTATTTAACACTGTTTATATTGTGGCAGGTCTTGGTAATTTTTTTTCTTTTAAGCGATCTGAGCAATTAAATTTTGGAAGTCTCAGTTTTTCTTCTTACATTTGGATTTACTTAAAAGACAAGTGTATATAGATTACAGATAATTTAAATTATTATGGGCATTTTGACTAATCATATTTTACATGCATTTTGAATGTGAATTATATTAATATTGCTTGAAAGAGTTGCTTCCTGATTTTAAATTTTTTTTTCATTTATTTCCGTTTCTGCGGAACTATTTGCTTTAAAATATTACAGTGTATATTTTGTTTTAGAATATGTATCTTAGGAAGAAGCTACAAAACAATTACATTACAAGTTTATACTTCAATCGAAAATTACCTATATTTAAATAAGTCCTGTTTTAATAACAATTATATTTTAACTTGCTGTATTACTTAATTAATCATTTTAGGAATTATATCAAAAGTTTCTCAGCAATACACACACACACACATACACACACACTGTTGGGTGCAAGAAAAATAAATTCGTATATCAAATCATAAGACTCCTAATTGTAGAATTTCCATATGTTAAAAGAAAATTATATTTTTTAACTCATGAAGATTAAACATTGTTCATATTTCGACAACAAATTCGGTTATATAAAATGAATTTTAAAAATTAAATATATTCATTAATATTATTATTGTCTGAAACCACGATTCAAACATTATCATGGCATTTTGACAAAGTTTTCAAAAATAAAGTTTTTGTTTCAAAAAGAAGAAACATTTTGTACACAATAGACTGCCGATAATTGCAAATAACAGTTTCTTAGCATTACAGTTCACAAAGTTCATGACGTTTCTTAGAATCATAGAAAAAAAGTATCAAAAAAACTTTTAAAAGGCGTACAATCTTAATGTTACTATTAATTTTGGAAACTTCAAAACTCTCTGATTTAAAATACCTAAAAATATTTTGGAGCATTTTATAAAAATATAAAATACCATTTTATATTTTTCTGAAGAATTTGCCTAAATTTTCTCAAATAAATAGATTAGAGTAATATTATTTAGTCTCAAAATATTATCTTCTTTTGTTTTAAGGGATTAAAAATGAAATTAACTTTGAATTTTGATGAGCAAAAATAAAAGAGCTTAGTAATTTTCGAAAGAAAAATTTATATATACATATGTGTGTGTGTGCGTGCGTGTGTGTGTACATATGCATTCATACGTATGTATATATATGCAGTATGTATAATTTATTATTATTAATAACATTATACTATTATTAATAGTAGTAGTATTTGAAGAATATTATAAAGATAAATAGCGAAGTTATAAGACTACTTTATTCTTTTTAATTACTTTTAAAAAATGCTCTGAACATTTTAGAACTTATAACGCATTATTTAGATTCGAATTTCTATGTTAAGATAATGTCACGATTTTCTCTAAATTGCATCTCTTTCATACATATTTATTTACACGTTATTTTTACATATTTACATTTTTTACATATTTCTATAATTTTGTTTTATTTCAAAGTTTTAATAAGTTAAACAAGTTTTTATTTTACTTAAAAATTAAAATTAATTACTTTCAAGTATTTTTTAATCGATCACCTATTTTCAGATTCTACATTAACACAGCACTTAAATCTAATCAACAGTTTTATCTATAAAATTAATTATTGCAGCATAAAGGTCTGAATCAAAGTTTTCTTTTTTCCTTATTAAAACAAAAATATTCTGTAGTATTCATTACTTTCCACCCATCATATCTTGCAGCTATAAAAATAATAAAGTTTCGCTATCAGCATCAAAAATTTTAATTTAGAATAAACCCTGGAGGAAAACTTTTGACAAATATCGATCGAAACTAAGATCTTATTCTTAAAAGACTCGAAACATTCTTTTTTTCTCTTAAGAGTGTTCTAATTTTTCCAATACTTCTTCCTTTCTTTTTCATCCTCCTTCATTTGCAAAGAACATCTGGCAACAAAAATAATGCTTTGTCCTCGCAGCTGTGTAAATGAATCCATACAATTAAGATTTTAATCTTTTTTATTGATCTTCAGAATCATGTGCCTTCTGATTCATCCTTGTAATCAAAGTTTTGCTTTATAGTTTAGTTTTTTTCCGTTACAGAATCCATTAATTTGAAAGGGTTTTACGTATCTCGGTTTTGTAATGCTTCTTGGTGTCATTTATTAATATTTTAATGAATTTTCAATAAAA
This sequence comes from Nephila pilipes, assembly GCA_019974015.1. NCBI lineage: Eukaryota > Metazoa > Arthropoda > Arachnida > Araneae > Nephilidae > Nephila > Nephila pilipes. Next base: position 1,428,450 of record BMAW01027187.1, on the reverse strand, counting down.
AAAAAAGCAGAGTATCTTGGAATTGTAAGAAGGAAAGCGAATTTAAATTGAGGAACGTAATGTAATGTGCTAATTAAAAACTTTTAAGGAATAGGGAAATGTTAGATTTCAAATGTTTGTCTAAAAGATAGTAGTAATTTCGATAACTCGAAAGAAATCTCACTTGAAAATGAAAATTGTTTTATTTTTAAAAATATTGCAATTAAGAAACAAGAAGCAATGTGTGTATGTCTGCAATCATAATCACTTAAATAATAAACAATAATAATATGCATTACAGAAAATCCTGCTATGAAGAAAATTAAGCGTTTGTATTACTTAAAAACAGTAAAAGGGAAGCTGTTGTTATTCAGTTAATTTATGAACTGTCAAAAAATGGTTTTAATTCTATAAGATGTACTATAAAAATTCTTGGAAACCTTAACTCAACCAACATAAGAATATTCATAATATTTATAAATGACTATAGAAAACATACGGACAAACTTAAAAAACTGTAATCTGAGATAAGGTAGATAGTTATCAAAATCACCAAAAATCGAAGTATTTTATGCAAAACATTTTTTCACATCCTTTCTTTTTAGATTAGCTGTTTCAAAATTATAACAATCAATAAATATGCATCTGCATGGCTTTTATTCTATTTCAGTTAATGATATCTGTAAGAATAAAACCAATCTAATTTTATGACAGAAATAATATTAATAACTATAGTATTTTCTAACTATTGGTTAATAATTATAGTATTTTCAAATTTATTACTAATAATATGAATAACAAGAATAAAACTCTCTAGCACTATATTCATAACAAGTGATATAAAAGCATTTAGGGCGATATAATAAAAATCTAATGTTACATTGAGTCCGGTGATGCTTATCCAATTATGAACAAAATTATAGTTTATTTATATAAATTTAAATTGCCATTGACTTTAATGTAGTAAATAAAATAGAACAACCATTTGATTAAACAAATATCTGAGTAAATCTAATACGATATGAAGAAAAAGATCAGAATATTTACAATGGGTCATTATATTTTAATGTTACTTCTATTACGGAGATTAATTTTTATAAATATTCATAAACTTTATATATTTAACTTTTAACTATGCATTCATATTAAATTAATTTATATTATCGATTACAAATTTTAGAATTAAATGTTAGATAATCTATTAATTAAATTCAATTTTATATAATAAGTAAATTAATTACCAAGCAATGTATATATAATTAAGTTTTTAGTATTGCATTACATGAATCAAAGCAATTTCCCCCAAAGATGATATTTCATGTGAAGCTTACATGATAAATAAGAAATTTCAAAGACAAATCTCATCTCATAAGAGAAACAACCCACACATAATCAGTCTGCTAGAACTAATCAATAGCAAAGTGTTACTTTGCTGCACTTTAAACCATTTAATCAAGAGGAAGGTAGCATCTGCATCAAGGACAGCAAAGAAAGAAATCGTCTTGGCGACATCGGTTGGGCAAATATTATCTGGGGGCTGCGAGGGCCAAAAGCAACCGAATAGATTGCATTAGGAGATTGGATTTCGTAGATTGTGGATTGAATCAGATAGATTGTGTTTGTTTCTGCTGACTCAGTTATTCCTCAGCAACATGCCGAATATCAACCGGTGTTTTCCTCCGTTTCTTTCCTTCATTTTCAAACACGTTTTAATTTATTTTAGCCCTTGGGTATGACTTTATCGTATTTATTAAAAAAAAAATTCAAATACAGTTTTTCTTGGTAAAATATGTAGAATTTTCCAGTTTTAACTCCGGATGGCTGTAAGAAGCTAGAAATGTTAGGGTTAGCTGCAATAGCAATGATTCTAAAATTGAAATGCTTTTTAAATTGTTCTAAATAACTAAGGTAACTATAATTCGTCATTTTTGTGTTAAAACAAGTATGACATAATAATTTTTCTGAAAAGTAAAGAACTTTTGTTAAGGAAATGGAATTTTTAAAGTTAGATCTTTAATTTTTCCCAATTCGTTCTAATAAGTAAGGTAATATATCTATGTTTTGCACTTTAAAATTTGTAAAAACGCCTCCTGAAAGATAAAAAGTTTCATTTTTTATCTTAAAGATCAGCAAAGTATTTCATTTCATGATATTTGTTCATTGTATCAATTGTTTTCTCAGTTAATGTCAATATGATAGGTAATTTTATAAATTCATACGGGATTTTCGCTGTATCATGAATAAAATATATTTCGAAAACATTCAAATATATTTAAAAGAAGTAAGTGTGAATATATAAAACCTATACTAATAAATAAACAAAATTATTACCCCCTTTCAATATTTTTTCAAAAGGTTTTTATGACCTTTTTTGTATTATTTTGATGTAGCATATTGAAACAAATCAAATTAATTTTTCTAGTTATTATTTTTGCCACACATATTTGCTCAATTTAAGTCAGAAGTGATAATTGATTTTATAATTCCCCAAGACATTAACATTAATCCTTTTCACGAAATCATCACATTACTTTCCGCTAGACTCTTGATTCTTATAAGCAGACAACATTTTCTTTTATCTTTTACGCTCAATTTTTCGAAGACTATTTTACTGCGATTATAACATTATATCAGAAACACAGGGCTTTTGTGTGGCTTAAAAATATCGAAAAAAGTATTTAATCAATTAATTAAAATAACGAAACGTACTTAAAATGGTTCAGTTTTATGATTTTGGAAATCTAATTTGAGATGATGATTTGATTCTAATAGTATTATGGTCGCATTTGGTCAATAAAAAGAAACTTAATACTTGTATGTAATATCAAAGTACCTATTTTGAAATTGTAAATTTGTTTTAATATAGTTAGAAAGTAAATACAGTTTAATAATAAATGTTATTTAAATAATATTCGATGCCTTTCCTAAAATTTTATACTTTTTTTTGTGAAAATTATTAAAGAAGGAAAATATTGAACTGGGTATGAGGGTTTTTAACTAAGCTTTATTTTTTTTTATTTTGTATTAAATGTGTTATATTTAGCTAATGAATTTTCCATAGCATAAATTGTCAGCTACCTTACAAAAATATTTTCAGAGTTAAAATCTGATACATTGTATTCTGTGCTGTTTTTTTTTTTTTATTTTATTTTTTTATTTTTTACTTTGTGTATTCTGTAGAAAAACTATCAACAAATCAAATACAAACTTCCATTTTCTTAGGAAATATGCTATAAACACCTTTATGGTTCTCTTTCCTATAAAAAAACACCTGTGCCACCCCTACTTTTAACAATTTTTTTTTATCTGTAATGGCACCGTAAAAGATCAAGAGTCTTTCATATCAGCTTGATCCCAACGTAAGCTACCTTTTTTTCTTCTTCTTTTGCCACTAATGTGTTTCTAGTGGACGGCTATTAGACATTGGTGTGATTAAGCGATTTCTGTACCGTATCGTTTCCCAAACGATTCTGCAAGAAGTTCCGAAAACAGAACCAAAAAAAAATTGTTTTTGCAAGGGAACAGATGGGGAGATGACGTTAAAAATTGACTCTACCGAAGACACACCCAAACGATAAAAGAACCAATCATTTACATATCAGCACATCCCCCTTTCGAAACTGACACCACCTGCTGACGACACAGCGTTCAGTTCTTTTATTAAAATGATAAGACAACCTTGACAGAGTTATCGTCTCTTTTTGTTTGAATGTATTTCATTCTATTTTTGGAATAAAAAATCGATTTTGCTTTTATTTCAAAAAGGAATGCGTGAGTAATATGTGTCGAAGTGATTGATATGAAGAATCAAGAACCACAAAACCAATCTCAAGTTTCATCTTGAAATTCGTGCGTGGGGTATTAAACTTCGAATGTGCACAAGTCTTTTCAGAATTATTAACGATACAATGCAAGCAAAAATGAAGAGTGATTGAGTGGAAAAAGAAAATGTACGAGAAAAGTGAATGAAATATATATAAAATATACACACATATATATAAATAAATAATATATACATATATATATATATATATATATATATATATATATATATATATATATATATATATATATATATTTATATGTGTGTGTATGTGTGCGTGTGTGTGTAATGCTGACTGCCAACTAGAGAAAGATACTTAGAAATTGACATTTCAGAAACAAATTAGGCATTAAAATATGTGTTACGATTTCAGTATTTTGTTTTATATGGTTATCGGCAATTGCGAAAATTGAAAATGTTTCTCAAGCGAATGTTTATTTTATACATTAATATTTTATCTAATGCATTGAAAAAAGGAGGGACACAATAGATATTCCTTTTCTTTTCAAGGGACAGCAAGGAGTTTAAAAATAAACTTTGTTCAAGTGAACGAGGATGATTTTTTTTAATAATTAAACTTAAATTTATGAGAAAATTGCAAATAAATATTTTTTTAAATATCATTAGAGTAGATTACTGAAAGAATAGTGACTTCTTTCTTAAACCAATTCCAATAGCGAAAATTTGTATTACATTTGGTTGCTGTTTTCAATGTAATAGCAGAAGTATATTGGTATTGCTGAACGTTTGCTAGTTATTTTCAATACAATAACAAAAATTGTTATTTCAATGAATATAGAAAGCAAATATTTTATTTACCTCAGAGATCCTTATGACTGCAGTCATCAGATAAATATTTCAACGGAAAAAGAGATACATAAAATAAAATAGCTTATTTACATAAAAGAAAATTCCAAAGGGGGATGAAATTCTATTTTTGTTTAATCTAAGACTCATTAGATATATGTTAATTGATTTATATGTTACTTTGTAAAAGTATTTTTAAAAATTTCATATATTTATAGAGCATATTTTGCTAAAAGGTGGTTCTCTTACTACTTCAATGCAGCTCTCGAAGATAAATCGAAAGTACAAGACATCAAGAGTATTAAGATGTTACATAAATTGATGGAAGGTTAAAACAGTTTAAATCTTCCATGAATTATCATATGAATCCATTTGAATTCGACATAATCAGTGACTATTGCTTATTTCCTAAGTATTTATTACCTAATAAACTTTCCAGACAGAGAGAGAATTAATAAAAATTTCAGAAGAACCTGATTAAAAATAACCATAAATCATCACAATCTCCACAAGAATTTTGGAAATATGTTTCTGAAACAAACATTCTCTTTTATAACGTGTGAATTATGGTTGAGCCGAACTGTTACTTTTAAATTATTGGTTCCAGCAAATTAATTCCAGTTTGGTAATAGATTCTAAAATCCTGTAACATATATTCCATTATCTTATAATATTTGTAACATATTTCACAAACCTATTGTGTTTGTAACATATTTCACAAACCTATTGCATTTGTAACATATTCCACGATCCTATAACGTTTCCAACATATTCCTCACCCTATTACCCTAACTAGGGACTGTTCCATGAAGCAGTGACAGTGCAGGAAGCGGCTACGTAAAGTTGCGATTACAACATCTACGACAGCATACAACTTAATTACATATTTTCAAAAATGTTACATATTTGATTTATATAAAGACATAATCAACTAATGATAATAACTTAATGATATATAAGAAATAAAAGGATACATCTTTAAAATAAATGACAAAATTAATAGGGTCTTTCATGGAATATATTAATGAAAGATTAGATTCCAAACACGTAATACTATTATTTATCCTATTACTCGAAATAACGCCCATCCATATTGTAAATTGATTTCGATATTTGGGCAACATGATGTTATGAATATTTAACAATGAAATTTATTAAATCGTTACCAGCTAATAAACATTTAACTCAGCTTATTTAAACTGCACCCTCGAGTTATGACCATAATTTTCAAAGAGATTCTTGTCCAAGATATAAACACTTACAACAACTGCATTTACCAGTGAAGAATAAAAACTTTCTATTAATATTTTAATATATAGATATATTAATTTTAATAAACTGGGAACGAAAATTTGAAAAAAAAACCCATGAAATTTAAATAATAAATTATTAAATCATTTGTCTGATTACAGAATTCGAAATTTTGACCTTAGGGTTTTCGGATCTTTCCGAGGAAAGGTTTGATCAAGTATAGAGTTATAGAGTAACTTTTTTTATGTGATAACGATAGACTAGTATCAATGATCGTTATAAAAAAAATATATTGAAATGTAATCTTTTATTTCGTTTAGCTTATTATTAAACTTTAATTTTAAAAAAAAGTTTAAAAAAAATACAAGGGAATATAAATTTGTGATTTTCACAAATAGGTGAGATTTTCATACTGGCATCTACATTAGAAAGAACCTTCATTACAAGAGCCAGATTAACAACCAACTCACCCGACTTTTAAGAAAATATTACTCATGCTCTGCAGAACCAATGCAAATTAGCTGAATCTCACCACTGAGAATGTTTAGTTTAGGAATTAAAGTAAAATGTAAGCACTTTGTAGATTGATTTTTCAATTTATGATATTTTATACAGTACATTTACGGGGCCTGATTGACAAATAATGCCTCCATAGTTACAACTGTTTTATCTCTTACTCTATTTTCACATTTCTTATTGTATTTAAGAGCAATATGTATCTCCTACGTGTTGGACTATTCGCTTTTAGATATGCCCCCATCTCTTTCCACGCACCTGTGCTAACATGTCACTAATAAGCAGACCCGTTGGAGAACTCCTGTGGTTGATATCGACACTGAGTATAATGGCAGCTTTCACCTCGTCGTCAGAAGGAAAATGGTGTTTCTTAAGGTACCCCTCCATTTTTGGGAAAAGGCGAAAGTCACAAAGTACAAGGTTAGAGAAAATTACATCTAGCTGTTGCAACCTCCTATCCGTGTGGCCATCTTCAGTTATCCGCCCACAGAATACAAGAAGCTTCCAGTATTACCAAAAATTTTGAATAACATCAAAATCATTTAGGATAACATCAAAATTTGGGGCCATAAAACTCTCATATATACTTATTTCTTACATACGTAGTTAATCAATTATATTGAAGCATTTAAAATTGTAACAAAAAAAATCCCTCTCATGTAAACGTAAAAATCACCACTGTCAATATTTTTACATAAGCTGTAAAAATGAAAAAAAGAATTCAAATATTGTTATAGAAGAATTTTTTTAAAAAAAGAATTGTGTATATGACAATGAGTATAAAACTTCGTTGTTGCGAACACATTTATTTCATAATTACAAGTGAAATCTTTGTACTTTACAGGTCAAATTTAAAAAATACATTAATTAAACTGGGTTATACTGTATATTTATATTTGTAATAAATGCGATTTTAAAGAGTTCTATAATATAATTTTTGGGCTCAAAAAATATGAAATCCAACAAAATATTATCCCAGTTTGATATATATCAAAGAAAAATAAAGATACATTTATAAATTTAAAAATAGTATAATTGTAACCATTTTAAAATTTAACTCGATTTCTTCTAATCTTATTTATGAAATTTATACCATCTATAAAAATACCAGGTGTCGACCCTGTCATCTGACCGTGGTTCAAAATTACAAAGCATATTGGATTGTTAGTGGATCTTTTTGCCAAGCAAAAATAGATAACCGTAAGAATTAACAATAGCAAACAAACTGGCGTTCAGATTCCTCAACGTACATCAATAATAATATATAATTAGTTAATTTATTGATTTAAAAGCTTTATGTCGAGACTTGTAACATTTAACACATATTCAACCTTTTATTCAATCAAAGATAATTATTTTAGCATATTTATCTTTTTTAATATTTAGAATTTCGTTGAATATATTTTCGTTTTAAATAATAAAGAAAAAATTATTATTTAGGAATTAAAGCAAGGCAATTCAAAATGTTATTCAAATTTAACATATAACAAAATTTAATTGTCTGGGTAAAAATTTTGTGATTGATAAAACTAATAAAGACTAATTTTTTCTATTTGGGGGAATAAACTCTCTAATAAAAAATCATTTCCCCTATAATCTCTCTGTTAAAACAATCCCGAAATTTCATTGAAATCTCTAAAAAAATTAGTCTAAATGAATAATAATTAGCATAGAATAAGCATAAATAGAATAAGAGTAAAATTAGTCTAAGTGAATAATAATTAGCATAGAATTAGCATACTTTTTAGACTTAGGCTCCACAGAAGTAACTACTTTCAAGAAAGAAAACACCTTATTCAAATTCCTGATACATTTTTATTTTCACAAGCAAAACATTTTGAAGTACAAAAACGTTACCAATATTAACAACAAAACGAATAAAAACAAGCGATTCTGTCATAAAAATCAGTTATTAAATTAAATAATAAAATAAGAGCAAAAGATAAATTATAAAAGCAGTCGATAATATTCTGTTCGGATGTCGAAATTAAATCAGACGATAAAATATTTAATTAAATATACCTAAGCAATGTATATATACCTTAAGAAAACTAAATGTAGTTATTATAATTATAATGTATCACAATGTCAATCTTTTGAACCTAACACCTTTTTTTTTATCTATCTAAGATTCTATAACTCACTATTCGAAACTCTGGTTCTAGATTTCCTTTATTTATTGTTCTTTAAAAGCTATTTCCAAGCAAACGGAAAGTTTCGACGTCATTTATTATACAGAATTCTCTAAGAAGTCAGAGGCTATTGTTTCGTCAAAGATTCCGCATAGAAGAAACTGTCACTGAGCGATTTTATCCGACGTTTATTTTGCATCAAACCTCGGTTACTCAGTATGTCTGCACATCTCTAGAGACCAGCAACTTTTTCTTTTCTCTTTAATATTGTTATCCTGTTCCCAAACCACTCTGAAAAATGACATTTTCGACGCAACATGAAGGTAAGATTCCTTGATATCTTTGGAGGTTCACAATCCCGAAATAGACTCTCCCGAAATCAAAGATGCTTGGGGGAGGATGGTACAATAGAATGAAAAATGTGAGGCTATAAGCCTTCCCCCCTCCATCCTCTAAAAATGGCATGGGAGCAGAAGAACTAGAGAAATCTTTGCCAAACTGACAGATATTGCAAAAGGGGGCGGGAAGGAAGTTTGAAACAAGATGCAGTCTTTAAAATAATTCCCTAACGTTCAGGCAAGAATGGGAACATAAAGGGAAGTAAAAGAGAAAAAAGACATAGAGAATGGATACAAAAAGTGTCAGGAATGGAGAACAGAATCGGTGCAAGATAGAACAAAAAGATGATCAAATTTCCACCCATTCTTTTTCTGGAAAATAGGGAGTAGAAAGTATGCTCTTGTCTCTTTCCTGCCACATGATAGATAGTTCTAATTCAATTATTTTAAACGGAGACTTTTGAAAAACTTAAACTGAGTTCAAACATGTATGCCAAAATAAAAGATAGTAACTCCGTTTTCAATTAGCCTTTATTCAAATTACTTTCAGATTCTAAAAATACCAATACTGTAAGGAAATAAATATCCATTCTGACAACATTGCGTGTTAAGATGATGTCAAAATAGATATTTATATGGAAACAACATCAAAATAAATACTCCTATTTTACTAAAATTTTGTTTGAAACTAATTATTAGATAATGTTTTGTCGACGAATTGAAAACGAACACACTCTATGAATGGAAGTGAAAGTATTTTATTTGTTAAGTGAGGATTCAGCCAAGATACTCCTTTACATTACATAAGTCCTGAAAACACGAAACTTCCAAGTAGGGGACAATGAGTAATTAAGCAATTATTACAAACGACGTCATAATTTCTAATGCATTAACTTAGTATACTGTCCGAAATTATATTGTACAGAGGGAAATCATACCACACTGTTACCTAGCATGTTGGTTATATTATATTACGAAATCATTTCGCTGTGTGCTGATATATAACTATGATTATCTCTTGATTAATGCCTATGGTGATATCTGCTTAGAGTAACGCTTCTACCTTAATGGATTAACATGAATGCTTTGCTAGAATGTTTCCCCTCACATACTTTAAGAATTGCTTAATAATTCCATATTCATTTGATGTTCATATCTTCAGTTTTAACATTTGTTTTGAAACTGAAATTATTTAATTCAACAGTATCATTTAGGAGTAAACAGAGGTAGTTATAAATGTTTTCATGATGGGAAAGACTAAGGTAATTGCATATAAATTATGCATTTTGAGATATTAGAGCCTAAGAGGGATTTCAGAGAACTGATCTCAGAGAGTATTTATAACTGTGTAAATTGATCCTTTCATTGATTGTTAAGTGATAAGGATTATCACACATGCATAGAAATTACTAAAAAGGAATAAGTTTTAAGTGTATCGCCCGTTCGATTTTTTATTGAATGAAAAAAATCTTTAGGTAATTGGTGAATCTCATGATTAAGTAATCCACAGAAAATAATTAGCATGCCCTAGATTTCAATAATATATTATCTTTTAATTGATGCATGAAAGATTCTGATAACTAGCCCATAACTTCTCATTATGACGCCTACTTTAAAGAAGTATATATTTTTGGGGTTTTTTTCTGATCATTTGGTGTCTTTTTTTAAATTTTGCGTCATTTTTTTTTTTTTTTTCATTTCTTGAATAATTGTCTGGATAATTAATAGTTGTTTTTATTATTATTTCAACATTTTCCATCTTCTTGAAATAACTTCTCTACTAAATATAAGAATTTATCGCAATTCAGTTTTCTTCTATTCAATCGTCTACAATCAAAGATCTTTGCGAAAATATCTTTACCTCTTGTAGTACCGAAGGGAATTTACAACTTAAAATAAAAATCTATCATTATTAATATACGAATGTGTTCACATATAATAATATATAATATTCTTTTAGGAAAATTTTTCAATTTCATATTCTTTAGTACATTTTAAATACTATTTAATCAATACTTACGTCACATTTATTCAGAGCCTGGTAAATGTTTGGAATGGAAAAAGAAAAACTTTCTTAAAAAGTTATGACACTGACGAAAATATATTATATACTTATGCATAACATAAACCACCATACTTCTAACTATTTATTACATCTTCATCGTTACTTAAGAACATATTTTACAAACTGTTCATAATATACAGGATTATTTCAAAGCTATAACATAATTATATAGTAAAGTGAAAGAATTCAAAAACTTATGCTATTATTGTATTAAAGAGGTATTACAAAAGTTTTCAGTTTTCCCTTCTGATACTTGCATATGAGATTTTCTTACCGCCTGACATCAATCTGATCCTTCTTTTGAAACATTCTTCTAAATACGGTTGATCTTCCAAAGCCAAGAACCAGGCTGAACAAACACAAAAATGTGAAGTATCCAAATGATGCGTAACACTTAAGCCCAACCATCGACTGATATCCATCCCAAGACATTTTCCAACTTCTTTTAACGAGCAAGGGAGATTAGACTCACCACATAATCATGGAGGATATCTCGCGACATCTCAATTTACAATTATTATAAATGACTCAAAGGATAACGAGCTTATGGAAGACCCTGGTCTGGGGTATTACACAGCAGGCAATTCGAATTGGTAACGAGCCCAACTGGATTAGGTGCTCGACTCCCGGTCCTGGAAACAACCCGAACTGTTTGGATGTCTGCCGATATCCAATAATCTCCCCATGATCAGAGGAATATGATATTCAAAATGATATTTCTAGAAACATGATTAGGGTATTGCTGTTGAATGTCTTTGGGTAAATAATCTGCATAAGACTCTCTACACATTCATTGGTAATGAGTTTTGGCTGAAAAATTAATACTCTGTTGCAGAATTGATAGGAAGTTAAATGTACATTTTAATTGCCTTAGCTGAATATTTATAGTGCCCTGTACTTAGGATTTAATTTTAGTAAATAATCAAAAACTTTACTGAAATATTTCTGTTTTTGTTAAATAAGCCAAATGTGCAGTGATGCTATTATAGTACTTAATAAATGCTGATGAATAACAGAAATTATGAGTATTTGGGGAATAAAGTACTTCGATTTCATTAAATCCTGATTTTCAGCTACTCATTCTATAATACAGGAGACAATTTCTAACTTAAATTTGTGTAACAAATGTAACTTGTAATCAATTTTTTATTCCATTCTCAATTGTTTTTTTCCCAGTAACTGGTATGTAGTAATCCATGTAAGATTTCATTTTTAAAAAAAATAGCTGATTTTAATTATGTATTTTATTAATCTCAAAAATGCATCGTTGATGCTATGAATGAAAATACACAGTAAATTTGAAATATCATATAATATAAATGTTTTATATAATATTTGATACTAAAATTATTCAATTTCTAAGATACTAATATATGAATTACTTGTCATTTTTTATTTAAATGTACCGTTCTACTTTAGAAGTTACTTGAAATTTTTTCTCTTACATTTTCTTATTTAAATTATATTAATATTACAATATACAAAAACATAAGTTTCCTAATTCTAGTTTATATGGTAGAATCGTTTACAATATTTAAATAGAAGGAATTAATAATATTTTCAATTTTGGTTGCTATTCATTCTGCTTAGAAACCAGTTTTTTAAATAATATACTGATTGATTTCTGTATAAAACGTAATTTGGAGAAAATTGGGATTTTTCAAAACTCCTCGTTACCGAAAAAATATTAATCACATTTAATCATTCATTAAAAACCAACAGGAGTGATAGAGTACTAACAACTAAAAGTACATTTATTTAATTTCTTTGATAACATGAAATATAGTATAAAAAATTTAACTTACTACATAATAATAAAAAACTTGCATAGAGGTTAACTAAAAAATAATGAAGAGGAGTGAGCAACTGATTTCACTTAATGCAGTTTAGAAACTTTTTTTTTCTTTCATAAATGATCTCATTTTCTTGATCTCCATTCCATTATGCTTGGGCAAAATATCCACGTATATATATATACTTTTATTTTGGTATATTGAAAATTATATGCAAATAATAATTTAAATCTTATAATGCCAATGAATAAATGTATTTAATATAAGTTAAATTTCAAATTAAATTATACATAAAAGACAAATTAGTGCAAAGTTAAATTAGAAAGTAATATATATGTGGTGGTCTTAAGAACGACACTGCTGTTACATATACATATACAATTAAAACTTACGGAATATAATAGTAAAAGAAATGCAGTACCTAATTAGTTAGAATGAAATAAAAGGATAATGAATTAATTATTTCCTCCTTTAAGCTTATAGACTCATTAACTGATTCCATAGGCCTCTTGTCAAGAACCCCTAGACTCATAGGAGCTCCAATTTTTGCATTCTACTTTAATATTAAGTAACATAATTTTCTCAGCTGTTTGAAATATTATATTTCTAGGTTTATGGAGTTCCCAAATTTGAGTAATATATCTTCCAAAATTTTACCAAAAGAGATTACATACACCCTTGAGATTAGTTGGACAAATATATTTCGATTAACTTCAAGCACGAGAAGAATTGCGCTAGGTAAGGGCAGGTCAATATTTTTATGAGCTCTATTTACCGTAGGAAGAAAACCGATTAATTCACGGTGGATTTCAGCAGCTGGAATAGGCATAGTAGCATTCATTAAGCCTTGTCCAATATTCTCTTCCTTCAGCTACTTCGCCCATAATGGTGAGTGGAACTGACAGGTCCCTAACATAGATTTCAGTTATATTCACAGCTGATCAATCTATATCAAATAATTTCATTGGTAAGGCTGAGGACCCAGATTTAGATAATAAATTATCTTTTAACTGATGTACTGTAAGTATATCTAACTTATGCAATAGTTTTGACGAATAAAATAAAAAAATTAAATTTCATTAAATAGTTTATCATCATTTTTTATTCTTAAAATAATTTTTAAATCTATTTTGAATCACCGTTTCTTGAATTTTTGAGAAAATATTTGGTTATTGTATTATCTCTTCTATGAACAGCAAAAGATTAATTAATTTAGTTTTAACCGTACCACACACTCGCTTGAGAGAATTTTTCAATGCATACTTAAGATGTCGAACAGAATAAATAGTGTTTATTACAGAAATAGTGCTTTATTCTATAATTTTTTTTATTTAAATTTATTTTTTGGAGTTATTTTGGGCTACTCACTAATTCTTTTATTCTAGAGTATTTTGATGAACTTTTAGCAATTTTTAATACATTCCGGTATTGGATATAATTCAAAAATACTTGAATCATGGGGACTTTTTTTTAAAAGTTATTCACATCATGAATTAAAAACTTTTAATGATCAAAAGTAGGAAAGACTTTCCTAAGTAAAATAATGAAAGAACTATAATAAATTTAATACAGTTCTGACTCAAGTTATCTTTCATATTTTTAAGTTATGTAATAATAATATTATAGATTTTTAAGTTAATAGCTAAGAGTTATAAAATAAATATTTTTGTATTCTAAATGTAACTTTTGCATGCGTGTTAACTTTTTGTGATACTCCGATCAGAAGGAAGAAAGGCGTGAGGCGACATTATCTTAAAGTATATAACGAATATTAATTGAATCAAAGTGAGTTAGTTAGTTATTCCTGTAGAATTGAAAACATTTAAGAGTAAATAAGTATTAATGTTGTAAAAATTTGAGTTCTTTTATTGTCGTAATCAGGATTCATGTGTATAGACTATTATATTTGCTGGATTCGTTAATTGTTTATTAACATCGTATATGGGAGCAATACGAAGGCTATTGGCTACGTATTTCGTTATTTTGAAAAATGAACAGATAATAAGTCATCTGACCTGACACCTTCTTCTCAAATTTCCCTTTTACGCTCTTATTTATATTTGTTGGAAGTTATATTGATATATACCTGCATCATTAGTCATTAGTTCTATTGTGAAAAAATATAAAAGCAACTTTCTTCAAGATACCATTCAAGTTTCTTTTTTAGTCATTTAAATTAATAGAACATTTTTTCTTAATAATTGAATGAAAGGAAAATAATTAGAGATTATCACTTAAGAAACTCGATTTTTATCGCAAATTAAAAATACAATACCCTGAAACTTTTATATAATTTTTTTTTATTTGAAAATATTTCCTAATATTATGCTCAGAAAAAACACAAATATTAAATCAAATAACATGCACATAATTATGGCTACTTAAGATGATATACTGCATTTAGAATTTTTTAAGTATTTTAAAGTTGTTCGCTGTTGAATAATTTCATTTATAACTTTATATTGCCTGAGACAGAAATATCAACAATATGCATTAAATAATAAGTAATTATTAGAGGATAATTGAAAATGTTCATGTATCAAGATCTAATTTTTCAATTAACTACTCAGACAGATTTCCTAACATTATTTCCAAACACCCCATTGATGTTCATTAGTTGAGAAGTAATCTTTTAAAACAGATGTTATGTAACGGAAAGAAAAATTTATTAGAGTAAGAAAGATCGAAATTGAGTACATATCATGATACCTATATCTTGTTATGAAAGGTATTTAATTTACACGATTTCGATTTCTATATACGTTTTTTGAGTAAAACAAATTATTTTCGATTTTATTTTGATTGTTTTTCATTGTACCATTTGTAAATTAAATAAGCATTGTATTAAATGTAGTATATATATATATATATATATACATATACATATATGTGCGTGCGTGTGTTTATGCGCACGTGCGTGTAATTCTTAACTATTGAACATTAAAAAATATTTTAATTCATTCGTGGTACAGTGAGAAAGCTTTTAATAATTGAATTATTAATTTATTAATATTACACGATAGGAAGGGAGATACATTGAGATAGTGATGGACGTGCGTCCACCAATACAAGCAATTGAGAAGGAAGGAACCAAAAATGTTGCCTGTCTGAGAAGTTAAAGCAAGAATTATTCCAAATCACGTGATCCTATTTGAAAGGATCTTTAGGTATTTTGTATGAAGACGAAGAGTCTAGAAAGTAGGGAAAATCCTTACTACTTCGGAGCGTGAGAAACGCTGTCGAAGCAGATTTAGAAATCGTATAATCGAATAAATTAAAAGATTAAATGGAATTGTATCAGGAAATAAAAATGATCTCCGTACTGAGATAGTTAAAGAATAGAATAAATAGGGAAATTAAATTTAATTTAAGTGAAATATTACTACACACACAAATACATATATATATATATATAATACAGAAGTAAATCAACTATGATTAATGAAGTGAGAATGTAGCCAGTATCTTAAATAGTTAAGCGGTACCTATAAAATAATAAGTCTAATTAATTTTTTCTGTTAATGACTCTGGTAGTGTTGTAATACCTTCACAATAAAATAAAAGAAGAATCTTGAGTTTACAAAGCTCTGAAGAAGAGTAAAGGCATATTATTATTTCTGATTTTTAATTTGGAATTTTTATAAAGGTTTTTTTGCTTTTATTGATAATGAATATTGTTAATTTGTAAATGTTTTATTTCATAAAGGACAATGTTAAGGCTTGCTTATGTTTTTTATTGTTTTTGTATGGAATATTGTTAATTTTTGTGTTTGCGTTCTGAATTGAAATAAATTGAAAAAGTATGAACATTAAGTATCTCTAAATTTAATTATCTGATCCCCTTTTTCTCATGCAATTTTTATCTAACTTTACATGGTTTCAGTCGGCATGATTTTTAGAAGAACATATCTACCGTGTAAATCAAAGAATGGGGGTAATGTTAATATCCTTCAAAGTTGAAAAATGTAATATTTTTAGAAACTTTCATTTGATATCCGGACCATTTTTTTGAATCGTATCTCTTTATTCTTGAGTACTTTAATGCAAGGCTGAATTGCATTCCTATATCCCGAAATCGCCACCCCTTACAGAACAATCACGGCTTTCCATTTGATTTGATTGGTATTTCAGTCCAGAAAATATATCATTATGAACTCATGTAGGCATTGAAACGACTTCCTTCAAAATGCAGCCTTATTCCATCCAAATGAAAGCGCTCAGCTGGCAAAAATTTCTGCAATATATAGCATCACTCCATCAAGAACATTCTACCACCCTAGATAGAAAGGTATGAGCATTCCGTTCAATTTGCCCAAGGTTCTGCTTGTGTTATAGATGGGGGTGTACATAAAAAAAGGCATTTCATTTAAAACTTCCCGATCTTTCCTCATCCCCCAACCAGTATTACTCAGAAGGGCGATGAAAATTCCTGGGCATCACCTCAGCAACAAGAAGGAAAAGCAGTATACCTCACTTAAAGGTGTGGCTTGGCACACAGAGACTGCTCCATTTTCGTTCCTGTATTACGGGCAATGATTTGGCAACGGAGTCGTACCTCATCTCGTTTCGTTGCCATGGAAACGCATCGGTAATAGGAAAAGGAAAAGGGGGACCGTAAAAGGAATTTGCTACAAAATGGGAGAGACAGGGAGAGGTATTCAGAAGCAACAAAATAAAGAAAGAAATAGAGAAGGTTCTTTCCGACGGTAGGGTGGTTGGACCCCGGTAACTAAATCCTAGGTGATGGGGAACTTTTCTTTTACCTGTTTTAATCAATAATACTTTTCTGTTATGTTCAGGAACTTAATCCCTAATCAGCAAGTTCGGTGACTTTGATTTGAAGATAATTGCCAGTCACTGCAGCAGAGACGGTCTCGCTATTTTTTCCCCTTATTTCTTCTCTTTTTTTTTATATATAGAACTTCTTTCAGACGACACGATAAAAGACACAAGATACCCAAATTAGCTTTGAAATTTTAAAGGCGAAAGTATCTCATTAAATGTGAAGTTTTACCTGGAAATGATAGGTTCTTTAAAATCTAATTAATAGGATTACACAAGGCGGGGACGAAGGAAAAAAATAGAAAATAGATGAAAGACTTCTGTTAGAGTTTTCTTGAAAGAAGATATTTTTAGAAGTTGCAGTGTTATGAAGGATGTATAATATGTATGCAGCTATTTTTCGGTGAAACGTAATAAGGTGTCTGTTACTTATAATTAAACTATTTGTTCAAAGGCAAATCGAGAAAATAGAAGGTGAAAAACAATTTTTTTTTGCTACCACTGAATTAATCGTTACTTAAAATTTAAGTATGCTTAGATGATTTCATGAATTGCTCTTGTTGCTAAGTGTAAAAAAGTATATTTTGTATGTTAGAAAAATTCAATAGGAATATCAAGAAAGTAGATTATTTTAATTATTTATTGATTCAAGATGTATCCTTCCCGATACCGTAGGTTAACAACGAATCTGCGAAAACAATAATGAATAAAGTGTAACTATTTTTTGCAATAATGACTATTAAACTACCATTACATTACCATTTTAAGAAAAAGATATGCATTCCATCTCAAATCTTTCTTTATACACAAGAAAATATTATAACTAACTTTTAGTACAATTTTTCCAATTCTAGATTTTTGGAATTGATAGTTGAATAGGTATTTAAATAACTTAATTAATTATTTTAATTGAAAACACATACAAAAATCTAGTTTATGTTTCAAAAAAGATTTAAATTTTACTGCATGAATTGTGGCACGAGAAATGTAGTTTCACTTTTATGGTAATTTAACATGGTTTTAATTATCTGCGCACTTATATCAGTGAGGTTTCAAAGATTCACTTTGAATACAATGTAAAATAATATAATAGCTTGAGAGACATTACAACATGTGTTTTAAAAATATGCATATAATATTTATAACACAAATGAAAGAATGAATTGATAATTTTGTAAAAAAATTCTTTCGGCGTACAACATAATTTTATTCCTATGTTCCCTCATATAAATGGTAATTATTCTAGATATGGTTCCATTATCGAAACTCACAGAAGATGTTTAAAACTAAACTTTGAGGTTTATTTTCTTTAAAAATGTAATGGGTCGTATATTTTAACAGTTTGGGTGGAAGTCCGAACCCAATGATTAGCCTATTAATTGAATGTACCACTGATAGTAAAATACATATACTGTACTGTATTGAAGACTATTAATAAAAATGACTTGTTTTCAGGACATCACATTTATTTTCGCTCATCTTTTCAAGCATAAATTCAAGACACAATTTTAAACAAGCACCACTTTTTCAACGTTCGACTATATCTCTTGGAACCAAACTCAATACTAAATTTCATATCCGTTGCCAGTAAATTATCTAAAATCAAAACTATGATCTGGTGTTGCCAAAAAAAAAATATCTTAACAAAGAATATTGAAAAAGGTATTACTTTAAGTTTAAATCGTCTGCTTTTAAAAGTAGAATAGATAACTAATGTCTTAAATAAAGTATCACATTAGATTAAATCGTCTGCCTTTAAAAGTCGAATAGATAAATCTTAAAAAAAGTATCACATTAAATTAAATCGTCTGCCTTTATAAGTTGGACAGATAATATCTTAAAAAAGTATCACAATCGTTTGTTTTTAAAAAGTGAATATGTCACAATACTAATGACAAATATAACAATTTTAAAAATAAAGCCTATTACATGCTTTTTTTATTTCAAAAGTAGGTTTCTGGGGGTTTTTTTACATATTTTAGAGAGTTTAGGTATTATCGATTGCAAGATTTTTGCTAAATTTCGCTTTAATTTTTAGTAACATTTCAGAATCATAATTTATTATTGTGAGTAATTAATTTAAAAATGTGTAGACAGTCAGTTATATTTCACATTTTAAGCAAATTCTGTTCAAAAATTAATCATATTTTTTTCCAGATCATCTCTTTATTTATTTATTTATCTCGCTTCATTTCATATTGCTATTTAACCAAATCAATGCATTGATTAACCAAATCAATGCAATAAAATTCTTGGGTATTTTTTGAAATGTATTTGTTTTAATATGAAACCAAGTTATAATTTATACTATGAAATTATATCTAGATGAATATACAAAGCGTGAAACTAGTTACTATATATTTACGTTTTGGAAAATAAATTTTCTTAAAGCTTTTAAAAAGTCAGAAATAAATTCCTAAGAAATTATGTATATATTCAACTAAAAATTTCTGTATTACCTTAACTCAGATATTAACAGAAACCTTTAAAAACTACCAAAAGTATTGTTAAATTGTATAGATTTTTTAAACAGCTGTTGTATCACTATTTTTGGGGAATGGGTTTTTTAAAACTTTTAAAGTACATTTTTTAAGAAATAGCTGTATACTTAAAATGTTTAAAAAAATGCGCCAAAATGTCTCAATAAGAGTAGTCGAAGATTTTTTTTAAAAAATATATTTAATACATCTTAAGTGAAATGCACTGCAAAAATAAAGAACTAAATCTTTTATTTAGTCAAATTAAGAAAAAAATATTAAATTTTTAAAAGATTTTTATAAGATTACGTGTTAAATCTCTTTTGCTAAGTCCGGAAGTGTGTTTTTTAATTCGTTGAATGTCAACTGGTGAATAAAGTATGAAAAAGAAATTGTGCCCCAGTAACAACTATTTAAGGCCGTTTCTATATGATTATCCCGTAACAATGGTAAACAAAAAATGTACCACGCTATCGTATTTATACTTTCTGCACGTGCTTTTATTTGTATTTTCCGTGATATCCGCAAAGAACTTTTGCAAAGGGAAGTTTGTCAACATTGAGTTCAGTGCTCCAGTTTATTTGTATAATGATGTATACGTAAATTATTCTATTGATCTGACTTTAATGTCTTTATTCAGATGTTTGAAAAATGCTATGAATTTTTTTCTTAACTGGCATTTTACTTCAACAATTAATAGGTATTTTCGAAACTTTATTTTATTTTATATTGCATCTAAATTTGAAAATATATTTTATATGTATTTGTGTCGCAAATTATAATATGCTTAACAGTTAAGCGACTGATACTGGAAATATGACATCACAAATTTTAATTTAATATTTCAGTCACGTGACCCATTGTAGTCTTGCGGTCTGTAGTGTCATGGGTTTGCAGCGTAAACGAGTAAAACAATTGAATAAGTGAAAGTTTTTGCAATTAACTCGAAACACTGTATTGACTGCAACACAGAAATATTTTTTGTTTTGTTATCTCTTATAAATATGTGAGTGTTTCAATTAGTTTGATTATTATAGAATTTTGAACAAAAAAGTCATGGTTAATAACAAATAAAACTTATGCTTTGTTTTATGCATTAAATACAATTTTTTAAGTATAATAATTAAAAAATTAGATTGTTAGGAAACGTTAATTAATACGGACTTAATACATGCTTCAAATGATGGTAATCCAAAATTATAAAAGGTGATTTATTACTTATCGGATTTTTATAACATGTATGTTATTTACTCTTCACGGTTTTAATGATTCGCTTTTTTAATACAAAAGAGCTATATCAACGACTAAGATATAAAGTATTAAATTTTTTTCATCAAATATATTAAATCTTCTTGTAAATTCAAATATAATTTTGTGTGGAATATCGTTTGTTAGAAAAAATGTTCAGAAAAAAAATTCATAAGGTAAAAATTTTCTTCTATACCATGAATAGTTATTGAAACGTTAACGGTATAAATTCATTGTTTATATTTTATGACATATCTAAATGTAGAATATTGTACTATAAATTATTTTCATCTCATGCACATTATCAAATTACAACAAAATTATTATTATAAAGTAATTAAGGGAAGGAATAAAATGACTGATCATAAATTTTTAATATGAAGCACTTCGACAAAAAATAATATTTTGAACTTGGGGGAAAGGTCTATTACGGAGTATGTTTACAATTCAAGTTTTTAAAATGCAACTCACAACAATATCTAAATAGCTTAGAAAATTTTCCATTAAAAGTAATCAAAAAAGGAAATTGAAATAAAAATTAATTCATAATTCAAATGTTTGATGGCTTAACAGTCTTTAAAAAAATTTCATTATCCTTCCTTTTTGGCATTTTTTGGATACTTGATTATACGCTGGTCGTTCAATAAATCCTTAAAAATTCAAGAGATGGCGCTCGTAGCATCGAAATGGTTTATATTTAGTAGATATCATGAATCACTAGACAGCTGTCTGAATCTCAGATACTCATATTCGTGATCATAACGCCTTTCGCACCCAAAAAATTCTAAGTCATAACTTTCCCGGCCTATGAGATCATCCTCGCCTTCTTTGGAGTGATTCACAGGAAGCAAACCAGTATTTTGATTGTTGTTTGATTTTGGGTATATATTGATGAATCCAGGTCTCACAGACAGTGAGAACTCGACGCGGCAGCAATCAAATTTTGATTTAGCAGAAAAGGGCTATTGAATCAAAACTAACTCATTAATTAATGTCAAATTTGCTTCATTAACATATGGCAGCACTCAATGGTAACAACAATTCTCCTTGATGATGCCATTTGTCTTCAAATACAAGTACTTTTTGATCCACCCTCGTATATAAATTAAGATATTAAATTAACCAACACGTTAAAAATATTTTTTTAGTGAATTTAATTTTAATCTATCAAAAATCTCAAGATAAGCTTCATTTTACAAGCAAATACTTTTATAAGACAAGGTACAAGAAGCAACATACTGTTTTATATTGCATTGAATTTGTCTTCGCTAGAAAATGTTCTATATTAAAAACAACATTCAATGCACGTTATTTTCAAATTTACAAATGTATATTGGTTTTAAGACTTTTTAACTTGATATATGATACATTTTCACCAAAATAAATACGGTAGGCTTCTTCGAGTTTCGTTGAGAAAAGGACATTTTATTCTAGAAGACCGAAAAGGAACATCACGGCGAACAAATCTGAGATCGCTGAGTCAACTAATCCACTTATGACAATGTTGCTTCGAAAGGGTTTGCATGATGGAATAGCTTGCTTCAGCAGAAAATACCGTGAATTATCGATTACTTGAGCAGGTGGTTTTCGTGCCATCTGCTTGTTACAAAGTAGATCAAAATTTATTCTTACACTGCGATAATTTAGTTAAGTGCCACCGTAAGTTCTACAGTAATTGGAAATTTTTGACGTTCTCCAATTAATAATTCGCTTTTATATCCATTAATTCGAATCATGCTTAGAACTTTACTTTCTAGCATGAGCCATTTCGTTTCGTGGATGAATAGCTGATTATCCACGAAGAGAATTCTTTCTTAAACCTAGACGGGATTAAAGTTTTACTTTGTAATTGCAATTCCATGAAAAGTTTCTCCATGTTTGCTTAGCAAATTAGAAAAGTTTCAGTTTGTTCTACCGTCGTTTTGGTTTGTTCTTTTTATTAATTTAGAATTTTCTTGTAATTGGAATTAACTTCGGATGTTCCTAGAAAATTTTTGAGAGGGAATTATTTTAAGAAAGACAGTTCTATTTTACTAACGAAAAATTATTACAGGAAATATTTACCCATTCAATATAAAAATCATAAATACAAGAAAGAAATTACGAATAAACTTAATAATATGAAAGAAATTTAAAAATTTCATTTCTTCTGAAAATTTTATCCATTTTATGATGTCCTTCATTATATGAAATTCTTTGGAAAAGATTTTTTTTTTAATTTGTAAAATCTATGAACTCTATTTTTCTCAAAATCAAATATTTTCATTAAATTATGTATGCTTGTATGCAATATTATTTTACTCTACTTATTTTATCGTTCCACAGATACTTTTTCTTGCAGTTACAAATTAAAATTCTGAATATGAACTGAGCTCTTTGAAAATTCAAGAAACTTATCTTAAGGCATAGGATATCAATCACAATAATTCATGATGTGTAATAATTAAAAAGTACAGGCTAATTATAAATAAATATTATTAACAAAAAAGCTTGTGAGATCCTTTGGAAAATATACAAAGACTACTAAAAAAGACAGTGAATGTTTTAAATGGAGAGAAATTTCCAATTAAAAAAAATAATCTCTTTTAAACAGATGTATATATTGCTCTAAATATAAATATGCAAAAAAATTATGTCCTCAAAAACAATTAAATAACAATTTTTACTCTTTGAGTATAATTAAAAACGTTATTTCAACACATGGAGTACGCTTTAATTTATTTGTGTTAGAATGGCGTACCAAAGGCTCAAAGCATTATGTTAAAATGTTAATGTTACATCAGCAATATGTTGTTTTCGGAGATAAATATTTTTTATTACGAAAATTTAAGGCAATCTTTAAAATATATTTATAACGAGAAGTAACAAGACTTCAAAAACAGCCTTGACAAATATTTAGATAAAAGTAATGGATCACTACTGAAGTATTTATGAAGAAACTTCTTTATATGCCAAAATCACTTGTATGGTTGTCTATCGTATTGGAAGAAAGTTTTTCTCCTACATTCTTTTTATAAAAACATTTCTGATCCTGAATTCTTAACAGTAATTTTGTAGTTCATTATCATACCTTTTTCTGAAAAATTTGAACTCGAGAATAAAAATGAGCGTGCACCGAAATATTTTTATTTGTTGAGATTATAACCTTGAATTCCTGATATAGATTTAAAGAAATGATTTATCTAATACTGTTCGACGTATTTTATATTTAAACATAAAAAAATTCTTGGTAAAAAATATAAATATACCTACGAAAACTTTGGTTTTCATAAAAAAAAAAAATGTCACATATTAATAACATTTACTGATACGATGGAATTGAAACTTCTTTGTAAGACTAAATCTCAAAACATGTTGAAAATATTTATTTCTTATGAAGACATATTCTAATACATTAGATCCCATTAATTTTAAGGTATAAAATAACGGCCTAAATAAGGTAATAAATGAAACTTTTGAGGTATTTTCCCCCCTCTTTTCTTAATAAGTTAAGAATATCTTACAAATTAAATTTTTCTTACGGCAAATAGCAATAAAAGTTTTTCTGAACTTAAAATATTCTTATTTTCTTTTTTAAATAAATCTTTGTCTAGGAAAAGCTCTAGAAAAAGTGCACGAGAAAATGTACATATAAAGGTGGCTAACATGGTGATCAACACATTTAATCGAGAGGAAATAGAAAAAAGACTATTATTAATTTTAAAAAAGACAAGTAAGAACTTACAAACCGAAGTCCAAGTCGATACTATTTAAAAGTTAGCAATTAATTTAGTTGATAACTTTATTATTATTTACCAAAAAACTATTTAAATTTGAAGCAAAATTTTTTTTTTTGTGAAACTGTGTGTGTGCCAGTATGCTACAATGTTAAATTTCATAACATTTTTCACAGAGGGGATGATTAAATCAAAAAACTGGGATGTTGAAGAAGAAGAATAGAAATTTCATGTTTTTAGGCTACTATTAATTTTTTTTTTAAAAAAAATTCCCTTTAGATTGGCATCTTCCTCAGAGCTAGAATAACCTTGATCGTATTTTCTTTATCTATCGATAGATGGCGCCTTGAGGTATTCTTGTTCTTGACAAGCCTACATGCTTGTCTAAATTTTCTGTTGGAGAAAATCAGAGTTCATTAAATATTCCTTTTTTCAGATCATATTCTATCATTTAGTATTGTTGGAAAAATTCAAGAGTACACAGCACAGATGGAAAATACAAGATGGTTAACAACAGAAAAATAAATCGTCAATAACCTTACAAGCAAAATTCATAAGAATTTATTTCAAATCAAGACAAATGATTTAGAATCCACTTAAAAATAAAATGCAAGTATATTATGCAAACTTTAAACTATACATATTTTACACACATACACACACAAAACATACTATAATCAAGAATTATATTTCCACTAATTAAATCATGTTTTTTATTTATTTATTTATTTTTTATCTTAATATGAAATTGGATTAATAATGATTCCTTAAAATAAAAGGAAACACTTTAAATACGAAAAATAATTAGAAAAATAGACTAGGAAAGAAAGAAATTCAGGCTATACTTTTTAAAAATTTATAAATAATGCTAATTTTAAAATTGATTGTGAATTTGCACTGAGTAAAATGTAGTGTGACACTACATGAAGTCACCATAAATGCATATCTAATGCTTAATTTTTAATCGTAAACTTTAAAAAAAGATTTTTTTTAGTATTTAATTTTTTTTTCTCAAAAAAATGCATTCGCAAAGGAATTGTAGCTTTGAAGTATAAAAAGATACTTTAGGTTACAGGTGATTGTTGTCTAATTTAAATATATTTCGCTTCTAAACATCATTCAAAATGAAAATGTTAATTTGCAGAGAGTGAATATTTATTTTATATATAAGTTATAAATAACAGATTTAGCAAGAGTAATTTTTACAGTTTTTAATTGTTATCGTCATAAAGACTTGTAGAAAATTTAATTTATTTAAAATACTGATTTTTTTCACATATAATAATAATAAATCAAGTAATATGCTTGTACCTCAAATTTACGATGAAACTTAAATTATTGGAATAGGAATCTGAAATGATTAAGAAAATATTTTAGCTATCTTAATTATCATAAGAGAGCTTGATATTTTCAAAATTAAGCTTTAAAAAATTAACAGTACAAGGTACGGGGAGGAGGGGACAAAAGTCATTTTGCATTTTTAAATGTACATAACTTTTGGGGGATTTCATTTTTTTTAGTATGTTATCAAAGCGTGAAAATATCAAAATTAGGATTTTAATTACAGAAAAATACACATTTCGCAGAGTGCGACAATTATCTAATGTTACTATTCAATTAAAGATTCCCTTATCACACAAAAACATATACGCGTCGTTTCACTTAAAAAGGCCTTCTTCAAGGCTTATAATATTGAACTTCGTTAAACGTTTCAAGACACAAGGATTTATCGAAAGTATTCGAAGAACTGGAAGATCCCGTTCGATTTGCAACCAGGACAAGCTTAATCTTGTTGACGAAAGCATTGCTGGAAAAATAAAGAGCATCAATTCGATGCTGTTCTCGAAAATTTGGAATCATTCCCAACGTTCCCCTGACCTCATTGAACCAGATTTTTTTCCCCTAAAAGTACCCTAAAGATTGTGTTTTCACCAATAGACCTAACATCATTGCTCAGCTCAGAGACCAATATCTGTCAAGAAATTCTAGGGATTCAGAAAGATATAGCAAGCTGTTACGAAAAATGTTATGGAAGAAGGAAGAAGCCCGTATCTGCGAGAGAACTGGTCACTGGATATGGGAAACAATATGTCTATATTGTTTCCCATATCCAGATCAAAAAAATCTCCTGTGTGTGTGTTAAACAAGTAAACAATTAAAAAAATAAAGCCAGTAATTCAAAAAATTACAAAGAATCAAAAGCCTTACCAAAACCTACAAAGCCTATCTCATGGGAAAAGAATTAAGAAAGTAAGGTATGGATTGAAAAAAAGTAATTTTCATTGCTGCTTTAGTTTTGGGAATAATAGTGTTTATATTAGTATTATGGATCAAAGCATCACACTTCAGCAAATTACTTAATAATAAAATGATATGAACTAAGTATAAGTAGAAATACCAATTCTCAAAACAGTAATTCAACCAAAGAAATAATAGAAGGTGTAAACAAATGAAACAAAATTCCTTCAGGCCATATTAAAGTAAAGTAATCCATTAAAAATATTCTATATATATTTATACACATTGATAAATAATTTTAGAATAGTCAGAGGTTTAAAAATCTTTTACCAACCTTGTTTTACCAGGCATGTGTCATGTTCTTAAATCATCCTTCCAATATTGAGCGAGAAGACTTATATCAAAAATATTATTAACCACCGAAATTTATTTGATTGATAGATTGATTTGAAAAATTAATTAAATCAATATTTTTGATTCAAATATAAATATATTACTGAGTTAATTATAAATATAAATATATTACTGTTATCATCTTCATAAAATTAACAGGATAATTTGCATTGATGTAACTTGTGATAAATTTCTTTTAATTATTATTTTTAGTATAGGACAACTAATTAAATTATTATTTCAAATAATATAATTAAATACATTTCTAAAAATGGAATTATGTGAACTGCTACTCCGTAAGGGAACCCTATTAATGGGGGAAATAAAGCTGTCTCTCTCGTCATAAATATTACTAACAATTTTCTATTTTATATCTATATATTCTGTTTCATCTTTAGTATAGTAGATAGAATACCATTTAAATATTTAAAAAAATAAATTAGGTTTATATTCAGAAGGCTTGTTATAATTCAAAACAAGTTGGTTGGTTGGATTTGATAACGCCGCACTAGGAGTAACACGGGGCTATTGGTGGCGGACCTAGTAATTTTGGACCTCGGTCAAGTGATGAGGACGACACCTGAGCTAGCATCCCCCTCTCCTAACTTCCACACCAAGCCAATGGGAAGACTTTGGGCTTCGACAGATTTAACGTGCATCGTCAATGGCTACACGGCGTGTCTTTAGAGACATCAAGGCTCAAACTTACGACTCCAACGAAACCATTGGTCATGAGTCCGCTGCCATAACCACTAGATAACAAACAAGTAGATCATCTACATATCTGTAAATAATAAAATTACCTTTAATTACGTTAACAATAATAATGTAAGTAAATATTTGCCAAACTATTACTTGCAAACCACGAATTGCCGCACAGCCTGTTCTATCTCAGCCATCGGTTTGGATGGATGCACTGTTTGGACTTCACTTCTGACACCGTTATGCGTCTATTCGTTATCATCATCTCCTATGCTCTAGCAATGCTGTTTTCATTCGTGGGTGGGGAAGGACGCCTACTTCTATCTTCATCCTCCCCTATCAGACTTCCTTCGCTGGAGATACAACACCAGCGCGTTCAAACATTTGACGAGATATGACCTGTTCAACCATGCACAGTTTGTAAGCGTCCATGGATAACGGGCACACCAGTTTTGAGTGCCCATTCATACTGGATAATAGCACACACTTCCATTGCTAACCACTTTGTCAGACACTTCTAGGGCACGCTGGTCTGCTGTTACTCTCTTTTCTTCGTCGCTCTGTGCATACATCATTCCTTCTCCGCTGCCCCTACTTTCGTCGTTGAATCAACAAAGGGTGTAGATTCTAATGACGGTAGTTTGTTTCATCTGGTGCACCATGTGTGCTCTTTCAATAATATATATTTATATATATTATAAAAAGTTGTATTTTTAAAAAAATTTGGCCCACACTGTATATAAACTTTTGAATAATTTCTTAGTTTTAAAGTGTTAAAAAAAATTTCAGAAACAGATAGTTTATTCAAATAAACATAAAGTATTTAATTGTAATAAAGTTTTCCCCAACTTCCAACTTAACAGTTACAGATAAGGGTCAATTTTTAATTGCATATCAATTTCTTAGACATGATATTGAAGTACTGAGAATTTATCAGATTTATTCACATTCTGAAACTCTTAACTAGTTAAATGTTAAATCTTCATTTCTTCTTTCTAGAACCGCTGAAATATTAATTTCTCCCTTCTACAGAGTAATCTTTTATTAAAACTCATATCGCTGTCCCATCTAAATTTTGGTTACATTGTTGCAAAGTTGAATAGTATAATAATACGTGGTTCAGTCGCAAAGCGAATTTTATCAATATGATAATTCATTTTAATGTTCCAGAGTCAACGTATGTGTCTTCTGCCTATAAATCCATTCATTATGTATAGCATAATATAATGAGTTTTATCTGGCAAATCTCTAATTGAATAAACGCCCTTCCTAACCAATGAAAGGGCTTTGATTCAACATTGGAAAGGCAATGTAAACAAACCAGTTTATGCAAAATAACATTGAATACACCAGAATGGGAACGCTCTGTGTGTATGGGATTATAAACAATAGCTGCCACCTCAGAGTTTGCTTGTTTTACTTGTTACTTAAACATGCACGCGTAAAAGGACGTGTCTTTTGAGAATCGTGAATAAATTAAAATGAACACACTTACCTGCATATATGTAAGAATGAAAAGATTTAGGAATATTTTAGCGAAACAAAGAAGTTATTGTGAGTGCTGAAAAAGATAGGAAACTTTAAGAAATGCGTTTTAAGTCATGTAGTTTAGTATTATTTTTGATGATAATATACACATTTGTTAATGTCATGGCACAGCTGAAAGTAAGCAGACAATCATCATAAGAAGTTAGGCATTCTATTTCGAATATTCGGTTTTGCTTTTTTTTTTCACTTTAAAATCCTAATTTTGATTTATTTTGCTTTTTTGTGTGGATCCTATGCGAATTTTGAAATATGAATTAAGGCTTCAAACAAAGAGTTTATTTAACTATCAATGGTTTATACCAAAAGTTAATTTTAAAAAATCTTATTTTCGTTGGTTTAATTTAATATACAAAAATATAGCTGCTTATGATATTCAAAAAACAATGAAACGTATACTTATGGTTATAAATTTTTAAAATTGTGTCAATTGTTACATATTTGTGTTCAATAAGTAACGATTTACTGTATGATTGCAATTGTTTTAACGTGCATCTCCGAGGTTGGTTACAAAAATACCCACGTTAGAAACAGGAAATGAGGTATTATTAATGGGAAATGAGAGTTAAAAATAATTCATTGTAGAATTTTCCAATGATCATTTTTCTTTTTGAAAAAAGTCCGTAGATATGACGCCCTTCATACCCTAAGCACTCGTAGCCATAAATTTTCCAGTCGATGAGACCATCTTCGCCTTCCTTAGAGAAGATTCACCGGAAACAGCCCCATATTTTTATTGTCATTTCGTTTCCTTTGTATAATGGTAAAGGTAAATTGTGTTGAGGGGGATAATTAAACGCAAAATGACAACGGCTGGCAAATCTAAACTAAGCTAAAAATCAGTATCATATTTGTTTTGGTACCATTTAACAAACGAAATACACAGTAGTAACACTAACTTACATTAGAAATTCCACTTGTCTTTTTGAACCACTTTAGTTCACATGATTATAATATTAAATTAAATTGTTTATTTCTGTTTATGAACGACTCCACATTCTACGAAATAGTTGGCTAATACATTTGGATATATAGATTCAGTACAAACTTAAGCACTGGACTTAGTTCTATATATCATTGTATGACTGTTTAACGATGAATAATTGCTGAGCTGTCGTATCAAATCGTTGCACATGTTGTACACGAAAAAAAGAGAGAGAGAGAGAGAAAGGCTTCATTACTAACTAAATTTGATAATTTGACTTCAATCATTTTAATAATATGTCTTACCCCTACTGTACTTGTATACTGGCATAATAAGTACTGCAAAAGAAGAAAGTATACAAATCTTGTAATTCAAATATAATCTCCCGCAAGCAAATGCAATCTTTCAAAAAGACATGCTCTGTTTTTAATATATTTTTTCCTTAACTTTAAAACGGCTTTTGCAACGTGACTTTCTGGACAAAAATGGTAAACGTTTAAATCTGTGTCATATTTTTTTTTTTTTTTTTTTGAATTCGTGAAATTGGAAAATATAAAGTGTCACAGCTGAGAATTTGAGAAACTATTTCCATTCTATAAAAATAAAAATTCACTCAGGGAAAGGATGTTGGAAATAGCATAGACATTTGAGGAGAAAGATTGCATATGTTTCCCAGCTTAGAAAAACTCAAACTCCCCAAAAAAATGAGAAAAAAAATATTCCTTCCTTTGCTTGAACTAAAGTAAACACTTTTTCATCCCGAAAACAAAAATTCCAGTTTACGTAAATCTCGATAAGGTACTTTTAGCTGCGAAGGCACAAATATTCGAGAAGAGAAATAAAAAAAGAAACACAAAAAGATACATTTCTTTTCTTTTCTCCCCTGTAACATTTCTTTCTATTCTCAAAAAGATTTTACGCGTACTAATAATAAAAGAATAGTTCCCTGCCTTCTCAAGCAAGCGCGCCATGTTTTACTTTCGTCGAACGACAGGTGAAACTATAAAAAGGAAGTCGTCTAAATTTTTAACGAAAAAAAAAAAAAGAAAGAAAGAAAAGACTTTTATTTATCATCACGCGGATGGCAACACGACGCGTCCTTTGTGATCGATGCAGGGTCAATAGGACGAGATAGGCAAAGTAAAATATATTCTAAAGTTTTTCTACTTTTTTCTACTTTGTAAGGGAGAAGGGGAAGAGATAATACTTGAGCTTAAGAATATTCTTTAGCGAGCCGGAAGTGTATAACATTTTTTTCTTAACACTAAACGTGTATTGATTTTGTCATTTCTATCATACTTATCAGGTGAGAAATTTTATGGAGCGGTGCGTTTTAGTGCATTTCATCACCCGATCCGCCGGGGTGTTTTAAAAGAAGGAGGAGGGGGGGCGATAAATCTGATTTTTTTTTTTACAGGGTGGGTAGGAATAATAAACGTGGATGGGGTAATAGCGTAATAAAGATTTAGAGTAACGAGCGACTGTACGATCCAAAACTCGAGATATGCGATATGATGCCATAGAAAAGATTCATCAGTGAAATTCTAGATGCAAACGATCTTTTTTACGCAGCAATTTTGCTATGATATGTTGTTCGAATTTATATTTTAATGTTTTTTTCTAGATTTTTTTTTTTTTGTTGTTTCTTTATTCTCAGTTTGATAAAAAAAAATTGTAATCGAATGAGTTAAATTTGTTTTTAATGATCCGTTAAATCAATATTAATTATATTTCCATTTTTTCAAATGAATTTTAATTCATCATAAAATGAGATATTTTTGAAAAGCAAGATTATTTTTTTTTGCTGTTTCATGTAGCACGTTATCTAGAAGATAAAAAGAAATGAACTGTGCAGAGAAATTATTTAATTATATTTCGATTAAAATTTTTATTCTTTTACTTGTATTTTTTTTTTCTTTTTCCCTTTTTTTTTTTATTTCAGAATCAAACAGAAAGAGCTAGAAAAATATTTGAATTGCTTTATTTGGCAATCAACTTCATACAAATTATTACTTAATTATTTTAATTTCCAAACGTTTTATTTAATTGGCTTATACCATTAACAAAGTAAGATATTTAAAAATATACTTAAGCAAAAATATTGAAATTTAACTTTTTTTCAATCTTCAAATATTTTAAAAGAAATGTGTAAGCATATAATGATACTATCAAAAAATTAGATCTAGTTACAAGCGAAAAAAAACTTGTTTTATTTTTCTTCCGTTTTCATTTGAAAAAAAAAAATGTAGGTAATTAGCGCACTTATAGAATAGTTATAGAGGTAATATTAATTTCGAAAGTATTACTAGAACTATTAGATCAGGATTGAAATAATTAGAATAACACAAAAGCTAAATTTCTTAATTCTTGCATAATTAGTGATGTATATAAAATAATAAGAAATAACAAAAGACTAAAAATTTAAGTTACAGCTGGAATGAAATATGTAAAATAAGCTACTACTTTCACACTTCATTTATTTAATATACAATAAAATTTCATTTTTTTTTTCTTTATCAATTTAAGTCTTGTTAGAAACATAAACATAGCCAAGAAAAGGGAGAATATTTATTTAATTTCAATAACCTTGTATTACAATATTTTTGGTACAAACTAAAAACATTTAATGCCTTAAAATCCTTTTTTAATGCACTCAGGCTTATGAGATCTCTGAGAAAATAATTGTTAAAGCCTTTAGTCATGTTCAATTTAAGATAAATAATTTACCTTATTTTATTTTTAGCTTTATGTTTCTTTTTCTTTCGTGAAAAATTCTACTTCGATTCCAACAAGATTTTTTCCAAGAATTATTTTTAGGAAAAATAAAAAAAAGGATTTTTTTTTCTTTTTTGTAATCAAAGCTTCTGAAGAGCAACAAAAGATTTCTACAATTTGTGTAAATATGATATATATTTCTTTTATATGCATTCTAAGAATGTTTTATGCATCGAAAAATTGGTTTAACAAATGAGATTGAATTCAAAATTTAAATTTAGACTATTCCAGCAAATCATCCCTCATCAAAAATGTTCGAATTTTTTGGAATGCATCATCTACAAGATCTTCAAAGAGAGTCAGTTGCAAACAGCATTCTGCAGTGCAAGAATTCTAAGTACTTCAAGTCTTCTGCAAGCAACTAAAACAAGCTCCAACCCATTTGAACAATCATGGAGCACAATTCAGTTCTCTTCCAAATCAAGAAAAATCTGTGCTCAATGTTCGATATTGCAAAAAATCACTCTCTCCTCCCTCAAGGAATAGAACTAAGGGTAAGCGAAGTCGTTTTTGAAAAATTTGTGATGCAAAATATTTCTGACATGTTTCGTTCGCTCGTTCTATCATTTATATTATTTTTAGCCGGGAGGAGAGAAAAAATCGTTTGATAAAGCCATGGAGTCAGCATTGCATGCAAAAGGTTTTTTCTATATTGAAATAAAAAAAAACAGGAAAGCAAACATCTTATTTTCCTTCCGTGAAATGTTTTTCTTTCCTTAGTTGCTGGTAGCGTATTTAAAATCATAATATTACTTTGAGATTGTATTTGAATGAATCGCTGATTAAAAATACATTATTAATGATTTGTTTTCTTTATCATAAGACTTTAAATTTACTTAGGATAAGTTATAACGCTCCGAAATTATTTATCTTGCCTTGATCGCTTCATCACTAGTCATTATCTTAATAGTCAGTAATTAATAGTGAAACGAATAGAAAGTCAAATAGAGGAAGCGAGCAAATTATTAATTCGTTCCTACAAATTTTCAACATTCAAAATTTAAATTTATTATATACCTGGATTAATTCCTACACACGTCTAAATCTAAAAATTAATATTATAAATATTGTTAAATTGTTGAAGATTAATCAGGTCCAAACTTGTACATGAACTTGAAATAAGGTTTTGATTCACTATTCGTTTACAAATCCTCACTAACTTTGGTCCTATATCTCTTGTCAGCGTAGGCATGATTCTAATACCTTTGTTGATAACTTCTGCTCTCTTTCTCTATTACCAATTCAGGTGTTAAACGCATCGCTACTTTTAAATGCTGTCAATTAATCATTTCACTATACTTCATTAATTCCATTCCAATTTACCTGAGTGAATTTCGTTTATTGAAAGAAATTCTAGAGTCAAATATTATATTAAAGTCCCTAAGCGTTATTTGATGGGAAATAAGCTATAAAACCCGTTATATAGTGTTATGCGGAATGTACCATAATTTAAAAAATAACACTTATATAAATAGATGTTATCGCGCCTATAATGATATAGTGTATTATTCCGTATGCAAAGTTAAAAACTATTTTTACCAAAGTACTTTTAATAGTATCCAAACCCTTTCCGATTCCCAAAATCTGCTAAAATATTTTAATAGTGCTTAAGAGTAAATTTTATATATATAATATATATCAGTGGCCTACCCAGAAATTAATTATTTTTGGGGGTACATATCGTCACTGTAGTTTACAATTACCATTTGGTAAAAAGTAAATAATATGCTATATCAGTCCTATTACTTCTATTTAAAACTGTTCAAGTATTGATATAATTTTATCAATCAATAAAAATTACCAAAATGAAGATCATTTAAGAAAAATAATTAAGATACCATGAAAATAAAATTTGCATTTCAGGTGGTGTATTTTCTATAAGGCTGTATTTCCACTTCCCCCTTCTCTCTTTCTCTTCGTCAACAAACACCGACCCAAAGGCATTTTTTTTCAGAGAAAATAAAGACTATTCTATTTTTTTCTCTCAGGAATTGTCTTTGTTGAAATCCTTTTTTTCTCTTCCTGTTGAAAAATGTTTAAGCACAATAGAAAAAAAACTTCTTTTGTTTAAAATTTAAGACATCTATAATAGAATATAGTAAAAGAATTATCTTGCAATATTTCAATTTCGAGAAAAAAAATCAGGAAGTGTATTTGTCCCTCTGCATCCCATCCCTGGGCAAGCCACTGATATATATATATATATATATATATATATTTTCATTTATAGTTCATTATAGTTATATATAGTTCCTTTCATTTATAGTTTTAAAAACCACAGTACTCAATGTTTTTAAAAATATTTAAAATACTCCCTTTCTGAAAACAACTTTTCACTTTTGCATAAAATCAAATAATTTTACACGTAAATAAAAATATCTTTTAAAGCTTATTAAGTTTTGATACCGTTTTAATCTATTGTTTTTCTAAGATGTCTATTTATAAATAAATGTAAACATATTTTCAAGTCATATCATAAATTTTAATTAAAAAGTGTAAAATAGATAATTTTTGATAAGAGTTAACCGCAACTGAAAAAGATGAAGGGAAGTACAAAATTTAATGTGACAACGCAAAATATAATTCACCGTAATTAATCAGATTATAAGAAATATTACTAACACACACACACACACACACACACACATATATATATATATATATATATATATATATATTCCCCTAAGATATTTCTGAAAATTAAACACTTTTAAACCATATATAAATAAAAGTTTATGAACCGAAAATCTTTGAAGGATTTAAAGTACTTAATTTATTCTTTGAATAATTGTCTTAATTCTAATTATTAACTCATTAATTAAGGTTTACTTATTTTTCTAGTATTTTTATAAGTGATAAGTTTATCCATTATCATTAATCTCCTAGTTAAACTAGCTATATTCAAAAAAAAAAAATATTTGTGAAGTATATAATGATGCAATTAATTTTACAGGAAACTTTAATTAAATAAATTTCGTCCATAATAAAAATAAGTAATTTAAAATACATACTCAGGCGATTCAGCAATCATTCTTTCGCAGATTCTAATTAACATGAAAACCCAATATACATTCTGCCATTTAATTATATTCTTTAAAGCTTTGGTACTTTTTGTTATTATTTAATTCATCATGCTTATTACTACTATTATATCGGCATATTTTGAAATTGTCTTTTTTTATATTATATTCTCAGTAAAAAAAATTTCATTAATTGCCTCTTTAGATTACTCGTTACATTTATTTATCATTTGATTTATGTTATGATATCATTAAAATTGCGACATAAACCTATAATATTTGAAAATATTTCTTTTTTTTCTCATTTTAAAAGACTTTTAAAATGATTTTAAAAATTACATATTTCTAATTTATGTATTAATTACAGTTAAATAAAAAAGAAACATAGTAGAATGATAAATTTAGATAATATTTAATTGAAGTTAAATAAGTCTTTTTGAAAATATAAACGTGGAGTTATTTCATTTTTTGAAAGGAAAAAAAAAAAACTTTCATCCAATTAATTGTATAATATTCAGCATATACTACATGTACTGTAACAAAATTATTTTAATAAAGGAGTTTTCTACTTAAAAGCAACAATTTTCTTAAAATTAATAACACGTAACAAAGTCAAATGGTTTTTAGAAGTTTCTTTGGGTTTTTACCCAAAAAAGGTACTTAGTTTAAAGTGTCTCAACTAATTTTGTTATTTCAAATAAAATTATTTAAAAAGTTTAAAAATATTTGTTATAATAGTCACAACCATTTTAAATAACCAAATTATTTAATAATTGTATTTAAGAAAATATTCACCTTAACTCCCATGAAAACTCTTCCTTAGGGGCACTTTTTTTTTTAAGTATGAAATAAATTTTTTAACAGGAAAAATTCAAAAAATAAATAAATGAAAAGTAAATAGAAATAAATAGAAGGTTATTTTCCGTATTTCATTGCATTTAAAATTGTAAAATCAAATTTTTAATGCATTTTATTACAAATTGTAACGCAAAAATATGAAAACTTAAGTAAAAAATGAGCATCCTGTCGTAATTCAAAAACATAAGCCATAAACAGTACGCCATTGTAAAAAAAGTGATTTTCAGGTTGATTGTAAATATTCTAACTTTTATAAAACATTTTAATCTTATTAATTGAGTTTTATTAACTTTTTATCTGTTTGAGTTGTGAATACGGTACACTGTTTTCTCCTATTCTCAATCATTTTTTATAACGATTATTACCTTTTTTAAAAAAATTTCTTCATAAACGTTATTTTTATTAATTATTTTAACAACAAAAATCAAAATGAAATCGGTTTTAAAATAACATCCTAATATTCAAGTGTTTAAAACTATCTCTGAGGAACTTAAAAGATGACATAAGTATTATTACTGTTCAAATTAAAGCATGTAAAAAAGCAACAATTCATTAAATTTCAGTATCTTTTGAATAAATATACATAAATTAAAAGATTTAGATTATATCGTAGTTAAATTTAATGATTAAAAGAAATGTTAAAAAATATAATAGATTATTTCTGATATTCTAAAATTTCAAGTAAAATTTAAATCTCAAATAATCCTTAATCTGTAATGTCGTCTGAGTATTTTATTACTTAAAATCTTTTTCAGGTATTGAAACAAATAGAATTTTACAAGAAAGTTTTGAAATTAAAAAAATGTAACAATTATTATTTACTAAAATTTAAATATTTTTAAAATAAATATTGCGCAAGTTTCCCTAAGTTGAAAATTAGAAAATTACTACATAATTCGGATACAAAAATTTAGAGATTGAGTTCCTATTCTATTTATTGTTTCCGTATTAAAACTTGTTAAATATAAACAAAAATCAATGAATCTAAAAAAAAAGTGTTCCTCAATATAAACGTGAAATAATGAGGTTATAAACGAAAATGAAGAGGGCACTTCACACTTCAGCTACTTTAGAATTCAAAATTTGAATAATGATAAAATTCGTTTCCATCGTATAAAGTTGGGGATCGTTCTAAAATTTAATGAAGCTCAACTGAGATGTGAGTGTTATTTTTCCTTCATCCCTCCCCCATCCACCTTCAACCTGATTGCTCAGATCAATCTCTTTTTTTCCTTTCCATTTTAGGTGTAGCATGACATGTGTTTGAAAGTATGAAGGATTTACTCGTTAATACGATATTCATCAAAACTGCATCATTATCTGTTGTCCTACGTTGGATTCGTACCAGGCAGGAACAATGCAACCTAGCTTAATATGCTGTATTCATAAATTATAGATGTATCGTGATTGGATTGCTGAAACTTGATACCAGTTGGCATTATAGGAAAAAGAAGTTATAATAGAAAAATAAAACATATAATAATATCGAAAATTATTATGTATTATATTTTTGTACAAGACTAACTTCGGGCTTTATTTCAGATTGGGGGTGGAGAGTTCTAAACATGTCACGCGAACAACTTGTTTTCCGGCACACGAAAGCACAAAGTTTTGAGATTCTTTTTTTCTCGTTAAATAACATGATTTAACTTAATAAAGTTGTATTTTATTTTTGTATAAAATATACAACTAGAATTTAAAACTTACTGTACCACAATTTGCATGATTTTTACAAATGCATTGCGAACTTGTAGTTAAATAGGCATTGAAATTATCATTGTATAAATATTGAAGATTAAAGTCGAATTGCTTAAGCAACACAAAGTTTCAAAAAAACAAGTTCAATGACAAAAGAGAAAGTATGTATAAAAGCACAAAACATTAAGCAAAAGTTTTCAAAATTAAATGCTTAGGAAGACTGTAAATTTATCAGATATTCTTATCAATAATAAAAACGAAATCTAGAAAAAAGCTGATCAGTGTGCCAAAAAATTAGTATTATTTGTTACATGTGATTATATGAAGAAACGAATGTTAAAGAATGAACAAATGGAACAAATGCGATTTGATTATGGCATAAACTTAATTATAACGCTAAAATATAAAATGGTACATTTCAACACAAACCACAGACGTAGGATTTTAACTCTTTGAAAACAATAGGTCATCTCACGCAGAGTTTTAATCATTTTAAATATATAACTGATAACGTAGTAGAACTTGCCATGTTTTCAAATAGTGGCAAGAATTATGACATCCTTCATTAAAGTGATGGTGCATTAATTACGTAACACTTGTTTTCTTTGTTAGTAGCCAGAAAGCCAGCATGCAATTTCCCTAATGTTACTTAATTTGAACGAAAGAGCAACATTGTTACAGTTGATGAGCCTAATGCATTTAAATACCTCATACTAAGAGGAATACGATGGGTTTTATTTGGTCTTGTATCTTAATGAGCAAGAAACATACAAGATTAATTTGAGATATCACGGTTATTTTGCTCTCGGGATTCCAGTTAAAGTTACAAGAAAACCCAACTTTGCTTTCGCCTTAATTGTTTCCTTATTTGGTTATATTTGAATAAAGTCGTTCTTAAGGGGCCTCCTTTTGAGAGTACTGGAAATGATCTAGGAGTTAATTTCATTGTACAAATCTGGTTATCTTTTTATTTAATCTACTAAACATACATCATATAATAGTTCTTCTCCGGACATTTATCATCATATTTGTTTTAGAATTGATATTATATAAATGAGATCAAAGTAGAGTTCTACAGCCTAAAATACAAAAAAAAAAAAAATAAATAAATTGCTTGCAAGTAAAATGCTATGTTATTCTTTGTTTGTTGTATTAGATGCTTCCGGCTGTCTATATTTGCTTGACACGAAGGTTGTTAACCACATCCAATAGAGGAAAGTGGGGTGAAGATTGGTACTCCCTTTGTTTCTATAGTAGGTGCCGCTATCTGTTGGCTTACATACGAATTGGAACACTCATTCGTGTCAAAAAAAAATGTGCTGTAGAACGACATAACCAAGAAAGATACTTTCATGGAATCTCTACGTGTTTTTCGAAAAAGTGAAAAAAAAACTGTTTGTAACTCTACCCATTACACCAAATACGTTGCTCCTATTTTGCTTTATGTTCAAGGTAAGTAACACAACGACACCCGGTGCCAATAGTGTGGTAGAAAGTTCAGAGTAACAAACCTTCACCAACCCCAAGAACTATCATCTACTGGCAGTAGATCTTTATTTATATTCTTTCCAGTGGATATCAGGCCTCTTCCGATTGAAAAAGGGGGTGAAAGAAGAAAAAAATCAACAGAAATGGGGGTTGTACATCCATCTTGACTTCAACTCTGTATAAATCGAAATTACAAAGCGGTTATCTCTAAAAAATATCAGTAAAACAGAGAAAACTCCAGAAGAAGAAAATAGAACCTAAACAGGGAAGAAAAAAAGAATCAAGGGATCGGAAACGAAGTAGAACCACAAGGAAAGCAGGACAGAAAAAAAAGAAGGCCACAGAGGACTGGTCGCCGGATAAGGAGACAGACTGTCCGCGACCGGCTATGAAGATGGTGGTGACGCATACAGGCTTTGCCACCACTTTATGTCTAGCATGCTGACTACAAATCAATGGTTACTTGCAAAGATTGTACTCACAATGCCAGCAGCGGATTTGAACCTGTTAGCAAAGACTGAAAGGAAGAATTTATTTGCAAGTTATGCTAGAGATTGAGTTCCCAATGCGAATGAATTAGCATGGTACATAAATTCTCTGATGTATTTCCATAATTTGAAAGCTAATTAAAAATTTAAAATAAATTAAATATAAGTTATTTTGGTATGTTTTGCGTTTTATTCTCCTAGGTATCCGGTTTTACCCGCCCCTTCCTTAAGAGCTACACTTTTGATTTCGTTTTCCACTTTATTCCAATTAGCGGTCTGTAAATGGTATATTTTATCAGACCTACAACATTTTCAATGACCTTAGTGTGAACGATTACTGTCATGTCTTAATAGAGGTTGGATGAAATTATTCGTCAATTAAGTTATGTTACCCGGTATAACCCCTCTTTTCTTCTACACTTCGTAACTGGGAACCACAGTCAGGTAATGAGGTCGACATCAGATCTGGTACCCCACATTCCAAACTTCTATACCACTCCAACTCGGGAACTTAAACTCCCAACAGATTTAGCATGCTTCAGCCTCCCCGATGGGGTTTAGTTTAATAGGAACTTGAAACATATAGCTTAACTGAAGCATCATCGACCAAGAACTCATGATCATAACCACTCTTCTCTTTCGCATTTAAATCTAACAACCGCAATATAACGTGAAGATTTTTTTTAAGAATTCAGAACAAAAAAATCTTATTGTTTAAGAGAAAGAAAATGAAAGTTTTATTTTTAATGCACCCTAGAAAGATTAATTTAAAAATAATAAACTAATGTTGTACTGGGATAATAGCCTTCTTAATGTCCTAAACTCAAAGAAAACGGGAAATTTTTTCAAAAATAGCCGAGGAAAGTCTTAATATCTTTGTTTTTTTTTTATTTTCATAACTGATTCTTTTGAAGATGCTCCTTCTGCTTTCCTGGTGTTAATTTCAAATGCGCATTACATAGATTGAATTTATATGCATCTAAAATTATCTCTCCTTTACTTTGTTTATTTCATTTTTGATTATCTAATAATTTGCTTTCCTTTTTTCCATTATTATTATTATCATTTAGTTTATTTTTTCTGTTATTTCCTTAATTTTTTCTTCCTTTTTAACTTTCCATTTTTCATAGATTAAACATTATTCTTTTTTATTTCATCATTTTGATTATTTTATTATTGCTTCGTTCACATTCAACTTCATTGTTGGAACTTTTTTTTTTTTAAAAAAAATTAAGTTTCCCAATTTCTCGTTTTCAAATTATTTTCTGTCGTTTGTGTTCATTATACTTAATTTGAAATAACATCATTTTTAAGTTTCGCTAGAATTATTGGTGACAGACTTAAAAATTTTGAACTACGCTCTAGTAACAAAGAAAGCATCTAAGCAGGTCACTCAGCACTCTCTCCTAATTTCTACAGTAAGCCACCTGTGGACTTTGAGGTTTATCTAAACTTAACGTTTTGAAGATCCATTATTCCACACAATGAGTCTTTAATGAAATCAAGATTCATAATTTAACTTAAATGTCACAATGAAATTCTTCATTCAATTTGAATGTCTTCAGTTATGCAACTGTCACTTTTATTGCGTGCGCGTGCATATATATATATATAAAAACACAAAGAGTACGTATCACAACATAAAACAATCTAAGAATATCCAAATCTACTAATAGGGAGAAAAACTGAATATTTATAAAAATCATTAAAAAACAAATAAATACTTATACAAATCAGATAAAAAAAACTCTTAAATAATTAAACAATCTAAAATTTAAAATCCAAAAATCAAAACAATCTATTAAAGAGTGAAACAATTTTCAAAAGAAAACCAAATGAAACAAAAGCAAAAAATTTAGAATGTTGGAAATGATGTAATTAATACTGTTCTAACTTTGGAATGGAATAATATGTGTTTATACCGGTAATTATAGATTAAACCATCCCACTTCAGTGAATTATGATAAAAAAAAATATGGTAACAAACCAAAAATAAGAAAATTCAGAAAATCAACCACAGAAAAAAAGAAAGTTAACATTGTAATCATCTTCATTTTAACTGTGAAAACAACCCAATTGCAACTGAACATCTAATATATTATAAAAACAGTTAAAAATTTAAATATAAGAATTATTAATTAAATGAAACACACACATACACACATGTGTATATATATGCACGCACATCGTAGCCATCATGTTACCATCATCAGATTGAAGGCAGTTAAATAACTTTTATATGTCATATTCATGCGTTAACACTATTAAAATCTTACAGGAAAACATTTTTTCTCCCTTCTTACTTGGGAATATGCCCCGGGAAAAAATATGCTGCAGGAAAAAGCGCAAACTTCATTGTATAATATTCTCTCGATAATTCAGCAGATATCGATCCAGATCATCAAAAGCAACGGATTTCTGGAAAACCAATAAAAATAACGTAAAGAAACAACATGAACTATGCATTATTGCATAAAATTTAATATGGTGCAGGCAAATGAAGTGACAAACCTCACGAAATATTTAAAAATACAAAATATGTACTGTTTTGTATTCATAACCTGTATTATTCCATTGAAGTAGAAGGCTTAAAGATAATTTTCTGTGATTTGTCAGCTTACATAAATACGCAGGATTATTGGCAGGGCAAGAAATATAAATTGCCGTATTACAGAGAGAGTAATGTAGTTTCAAATCTCGTTTCCACTATAGTTGAAAGTCATATCATAAACTTGATTATAAAGTTTAATATTTACCAAAAAGTAAATTTTTCGCCCCAAAAATTGACAAATTGTTCATCAAATTGCTTTTCAAATTGTCAATAGCAAAATTTTAAATAATATAATGCGGAATTTTTCTGCTACACGTTTACTAATCATTGATTTATGCTAATAAATAGAAATAAACTTTTTAATATGTTACGAATATCCGGTTTATCTGTTTAACAACATTCGAAATGCCATTTTTTCATTTAAGTATACTTTATACATATATATAAAAATTTAATTTCTTTGAGTATCAAACATATTAAACTAAATATAGGCTTAAATTAATTATTAGATTAATTTTTAAAATAAATTAGAGAGACAGTTTATTATCTTCACTTGCCATTACTAATTTTAATTATAAGAATCAATGATAAAAGTCCAATGAATGGAAATTCATACATAGATTAACTAAATTAATTTATTTGCATTCAAATTATAAATACTTAAAATCTAATCTGACTATCTGCTCTCTCTATAGCTACTTGACCTAAATGTACTTGAATTGTCGCTTGGAATAATAAATTAATTTATTGCTTACCAATTATTTCGGGTTTGAGTGAGTAAAATAGCTGGAATTGAGAGTTTGATTCCTGAACCATTTACTTATCTCTTCTTATATTTACCATCAGGAATTAACTTCCAATCTAAATATTAAATTTTTTGTTGCTTATATA
This sequence comes from Nephila pilipes, assembly GCA_019974015.1. Classification (NCBI taxonomy): domain Eukaryota; kingdom Metazoa; phylum Arthropoda; class Arachnida; order Araneae; family Nephilidae; genus Nephila; species Nephila pilipes. Next base: position 1,383,951 of record BMAW01027187.1, on the reverse strand, counting down.
TGCATTTCGTCAATTTTTTTCATTACACTTCATAATTTCAAATTAACTGACACGAACCCAGTTTCATTTTATTGGAAGGAATTTTGAATTCCAACACAATTAGAAATAAACCAAAAGAATTGTTTAAAGGGAAAATCGTGAAAGAGCTTGATCTTTCTACTGTAACATGGAAAGAAAGAAATTATGCAAAATCTTACACTTTCAAAATCAATTTTGGCAGAGAAATTAAAAATGAAAGCTGAGTTTTGTTAAAAAATATACTGAAAACATAAATAATGATTCAGAAACGTTTTTGTTTCTATAAATATTTAATTACACCTCTAGTTAGCTGAACATGAAAAAAAAATATTACTTGTTAAAATATTAAATATGTTAAACATTTTTACTATTAAAATATATATATATATATATTTACATTTTTCGTATATCAAGAAATTAAATAATAAAATGACAGCATTTTCAAATCTAAAAAAAACAACTATCCAATAAAATATTTCTGATTTATTCTAATGCATTCCCTTCATCTCTTGAATAAATTTATTCTTTCTTATAGTCTGTCTTCCACGTTTCCTCTTTCACCATACAAAGCTGCATGAATAATGCATGCTATTTACACAACCATCAACTATAGCCAAGTCCAAAACAAACAGAATCTAGCAAAAAGGGTCGAAGTTTAGCCATTCCATTTGGCAACACCCTCTAGATATTCCATATCGCTTACTTCTACTTCATCTACTTTCATCCAACCAAACGTTTCCGAATGGATTACCCAGCCAATACCAAACCATGATCGAAGTTGGAAAATCTGGACCCGAGTGAAAATTTAATTAAACAACCTCCTGCATCATAACATAGTTTATCGTCCATCGCACACTCGATATGAAAGACCTTTGGGGGTGGGGTAGGAAGAGAAGACTGGAGGGGTCTTATTGGTAGATCCACCCCTCCCCTTGCTTTGTCCGTCGTAATGCACCTTGTCCTGGAAGGGAAAACAGAGATAGAGAATTGTTCGTGCCTTATACATAATTGAAAGGGACTGGCTTCTAATGGTCGTTGGTTCGCTTGCAAATGGAAGTCTCTGGATTTCCTTCATGGGTTCCAGACAGATGTAGGGTTGATGGAGGCCGAATCGATCTCAATTAGGCAGTTAGGAAATGAAATGCACTGGAGAGAAATGATATAAAGTAAAAGCATTGGTTTTGGCTACTGAAATGGTATAACTATAGAGTTGCTGGTTGAGTAAGTGTTAAGATTCACGTGATGGGATCAGAGAGACTTATGGGTGGATTGAGATTGGAATGTTTGTTCAGTGGTGTTGATTTGCATGCTTGGAAGGAAGACAATTTAATGCAACGGTGTCATAAGGCAGATTTATTTCAGATTGTGCAATTCCAACTGCGTGTATTAGTAAATTTGTTAATAATCGTACAAAAGTAAAATTTGTGCTACTCAAATTAAATCAGTCGTTTAATAAAAATAGATCATATAGGAAAAAAAATAATTAGTGTAAATAAGTCTTATGTTGAACTAGAAATATATGTTTATCAATATAAGGTGTATGCTTATAAAAAAGGGAGTTATGCTAATCGTATGAATTGAAATCATTTCTCATCTATAACTTCTCTCAGTCTTCTATATCTCTTAGCAAAAAGAGATAATATTGATTAATGTTTTGTTTATTAGTTTTGATTCAAAAATTATAGTCATTTATATGCCAGGTTTAACTATATTACATTTTACTTGTTCTTATTCGACCTTTTTTATTTGTTGATATACATTTTATTTCTTATGATACATGTTTACAAGCCAGCTTACAAATTTTTTTATTCCGTTAATTCCATAATTTCTTTCAATGTGATGAGTAATTTAGACATATCAATAATCAACCATCTCTAGAAAATAAGCTTAATTATTATAAAGATAAGAAAAATTGTTATACAGCGCAATGAAAATGAGTGATAGCATCGTTTATTTAACAAAGTTAATATGGTATTTTTCTTTCCTTCTGCAGAATAGAGAGAATCATCAAAAAGATATCTCTTACTTTTAATCTTTTGTTTCAATCTGTTTGAAACCCTCTGAGCTTGTGTATAATAAACTACATCTTCTTAATTCAATAACATCAGAATACGAGTATGAGATATTCAACTACTTACTAATGATGATAAGCATTTTTAAATCTTAGTAACAATTATATTGTATTAATATAATTGTTATTAATATTTGAATTATAAAACTTAGTGTTAAAAAAATATAATATTTTCTCTCAATTATATGTTGTATATAACATAATCTATTCGTTTTAAGCAGTATGCAGCACGCAACTCAAAATAATTTTTACATCAATAATTTTTTTTTCGAGTCTTCGAATTCATTTTATGCTTCACACAATCGGAAACAACGGTATACTTGGTTTTTTTTTTTTTTTTTTTGGCTAATGGAGTTCAAAATAAAATGCATTTCTGAATCCTAAATGAAAAAAAAAATCTTACAAATCTCTCTCTCTCATTTTCATGTGGCCGTGGTAGTCTAATGTTTATGGTAGCCTGGTCTGACGCACGTTAAATCTGTCGGGGCCCAAAGTCCTCCCGTTTGAGTGGTGGGGAAATTAGGAGAACGGCTGCCAGCTCAGCTGTTGTCCTCGTCACTTAAACGAGGTTCAAAATTACGAGATCCATCACCAATAGCCCTCGTGCTGCATCTAGTGCGACGTTAATAAAAACTAAACTAAAACTCTCCTTTTCATTTTTTTTAAAAGCAAGCCATCCTGTATTTGGTGGATTTATTTCTGATGCAATCCTTCAACGTCTTATAATATTTACAAATGGAAAACTTTTCACTCTCAGAATAAACAAATACTCGATAGCAAGTTCTTGTTTCACATATGATATTTTTACTCATAATCCAAAATATTTCCCTTATATAGCCACTACATCTGTCAAAAGTGTTATCGATTTCTAACAGATCTTTTATAAGTGTAATAATTATTCATACAGAGTACTTGTTGTATGGGTAGTTCCTTTCAAAAAAAGGAACTCGCAATTAAAAGATCTTAATTTTAAGAAACACAACCTGTTAGCAGAAATATAAAAACAGCTGTATATTTAATGTTTTCTGTATAGAGATGATATTATCAACATTAAAAGGAGCCATTGTCTCTCTTTTCTACTAAAACAAGTACCACTTTTGAATATCCTATTTTTAGTATACTGAAAGGGGAATATCCCATCCTTCTTAGGAAACGTAATTATTTCTCCCGTTACTTGCATAGGACTGTGTTTCTAAACTTGCGATCATTACAAGCCATTCCGATAACTATCTTATAATAATAAGATCAGGATTAATGAAGGTAAACATCTTTACTCAATGCCCACGTCAGTAAATTAGATTTGTGTGGTTTGATTCTCGGTGGTAATCTTAATTTGCTCGGAAAAGACAGTTTTCAAATTTGAATAAACATACGAGAGTAATTCAATAAGTCCTAAGAAAAAGATAAAGCAACAAATTATTTTAGGTAAACTTTTTTCAACATATTCTCCTTTTGACTCTATACACTTTTTCAAATGTTTCACCAACTTTTCAAAGCCATCTAAAAAATAAGATTTCGGAAGGTCTTCAAAATAGCGATTATACAATGATCTTTTCGTTCCATGTGAATCGTTATCCGCCTAGCCATTTCGTTCAGTTTGGAAAAGAAAAAAAATCATTGGGGCAAAATACGGTGAATACGGTGCATGTTGTAATAATTCGAACTTTAATTCTATGATTTAGGCCAACAAAATTCACAGATGTCTTGATAGAAGTGCACCCATACAATGTCTTGATAGAAGCGGGTCTTTTTTCTTTTTCAAATGAGGACTGTTTTTTTTTTCTCGATTTCTTCTCTCAATCGGTGCAATAACGATGCATAATACTCTCCAGTTATTGTTTTTTCTTTTTCCGAACAATCGATGTAGATGATTTCGCGTGCATCCCAAAAACCCGGGACCATCATCTTGCTGGTTGATTTCACCATCTTTGCTTTCTTCGGAGCCCCTTTCATTTTTTAAGCTATCCTGTTTTGACTATGCCTTTATCTCTGGGGTGCATTCACGTTTCATCCACAGTTGTGTATCGACGCTGAAATTCGTCAGGATTGCGACGAAAATGTGACGAAATTGCCCCAGAGTCGACCACAGGATTGCGTTTCTTTTACGCTGAGAGAAAACACGACCCCCTTCTTGCAGAGATATTTTTCACACTCAATTTTTCGTTCAAAATCGAAAACACTGTACTTGCGCTATGCCAGTGGCCTCAACTATTCCGCGCACTTTGATTCGTCGATCACTCAAAACCATATCGTGGATTTTGTCAATCATTCCGGGAGTAGTCGCTTCCACTTGACGTCCCGAACGAAGTTCATCTTTTGAGGATGTCCGGTCACTTTTAAATTCATTTACCACCACCGCTCGAAACTTATATTTATCTATTTTTCTAAATGAAAACAAGTTTCTTCCTTGAATCGACAACAAAAATGAAACCATGTGATGGAAATAATTGAGACTAACCATATGTCTAATGAGTCATGATGCTTACTGAAAATAAACCATATTCGATACTTCGAGCACAATCTTTTGGTTTTTCTAAAAAGATATTGAACGACCCTCTTATCAAAATAGGCCTTAATATAAATCACTACATTTAATAGAATATCCAATGCAAATCACGAACATCAACTCTAAATTAATATGCTTTCACCGCTTCAATTAAAGCAAAACAGAATTGAACAAGTAGCTTTCATTCGTTATTCTCCTTCAATTCTCGGACCCATAGGAATGGCATACATCGTAACATGAATGCCTCTTCCATAATTCACATCGGTGTAGCTCGGAAATCCATTTCTTTCGATCTTTATATCCGTATAAATGATGTTTGGCATTCGACATTGTGTATCAAGTTACTTCGGTTTATTTCAAGAATAAGAACTTTTAACGGACTGCCATATATTTTTCCTTGAGCCAAATATTTTCTAGATGCTTCATAGAATTATTTTCAAATGTCTGCTACCGCTTCTATATAACAGGACTTCATAAAATCCACTCCAATTACACTAAGTATCTTTCTTTCAAATGACGGAGACAGGCATTTCCACTTAAATTTAATATTATTTATCAAGGAATGTATATTGGTACTAAGTCACTCCAAGATTTTCTTCAACAGCGGAAATCTTTCTCAACAATCAGCTTTTTTTAAAACCAATTTACTTCTTTCTATTTAACTTTTCCAGATTCACATAGTTACGATTATAAAATTATCTATTTCATTTCATGCGTGTTTAATATCATTCTAGGTTTACAGAGGCAAAAATTACTATTCAAAGAGGAAGTCTAAGCATTTTGGTCATATATACAAGGAGAGAGTGCTTCCAACCTTTTTCATAATATCTGTCTCCTTTCTTTGGGTACATAGCACTTGGAACATAAATTTTTAGAAATTACGAATTGAAACTTAATAAAATAAAATAATAAAGAAAGAAAGAATGTCAAATTAGAAGAAATGAGTTTAAAAATCAAGTATTAATCTCAGTAATGAAAAAATTTCGCAATAAAAAGGATTATGTATAGCACTATTGAAAGATAATATAGCACTATGCGTTATGAAATGTATTAAAAATTACTCAAATTCTACAGCCAATATAGCATTTGAATCAATGACAAGAGGCATATCTCTTTCTACTCTCGTGTACTTTACTATGAACTAATTATCCAAATGGCTTACTTCACTGTTACAACAAGCTCCTTATTCATACATATTTACAAAAGGGGATCATTCATTCTAAAATGAACTAAGTAAGGGAATCATTCATTCTAGAATGAACCGAGTAATTAGTTGAATAACTGAAATTCGAAGTTTATTCTTATATCAATGGAAGCGGAGTTTACAAATAAATTCTCTTTTACAACTTTAAAGAGAGAAAGAGAAAGAATATATTCTTTTTTTTTCTTTCATTCTTTTTCTTCCTCAATTACGTTGTGGATGTACTTGCGATTTTCACGCTAGATTTCTTGTAAGCATTTAAATAAGACCAGACATATAAACATTTTACAAAGTCATTTTATTTGATTTTTCACTTCGCAGTTATTCAGAGAGAAAGGATTTTGTAAAGAGCCACGTTATGTCTCGGAAGAGTATAATCTCATTTTAAAAGGGATTTTCTTCTATTTATCCTGCAGGCTTATTATTTGTTTAATTAATCGAATGGAGTTCCGTACAAGCGTATGAAACAACTGGAGCAAAAGAGGAATCTACTGTCGTTAATTAAAGAGCGAATCTTTTCAGCGAGAACAGATAGTTGAAGATTTATACCGAATCATAGCCTGACTTTACGATAGAGGAGTAAAGATTGTAAAGGAAAGTTTTATCACTACAAGTAAAATGCAAGCTTTAAAGATGCTAGTGAGACGATACACTTTGGCTATAATCCCACTTTTCATTAAGTTTAAGTATGTGTGAGTTCATGTCTCGGTTAAAATTTAATTAATTAAACTTTGGATAAGATTTTGATACTTGTATTTAGAGGGGTTTAATCACAGGAAGTTTTAGAAAGAAGTTGTTCTACAATAAACAAGGAATTTCCTATATCTTCAAGTGCAACTAATGATTTTGTAATAAAAATATCTGTATTTATCTCTTTACTCGTAGCATTTTTATTTAAGAAAACCTATTTCAAATTTTATGACTTTTGAACTGCTATTTTGATGTTTTTCAGAATGATATTTTCAGAGTTTCAAAATAATTTTCGATGTGAATTGTTTTGAATAAAAGGCTGAGTTTTTAATTATATGAACTGTTTTAAATAAGGCATCGAATATATCCCTTTATTAATGGTTCAAATTAAACACACACACACACACACACACACACACACATATATATATATATATATATATATATATATATATATATATATATATATTACAATGAAAACTTAGTTATAAAATGCTAATTATATAGAAAAGAGAACAAATACGTAAAAGAATATTTGGCAAAATTAGCAATATAAATTTTAAAATATAAAGAGCACAAACCTAGGCAAGAAAAACAATGAAAACAAATGAAAGAAAAAAAGAAAGTGACATATAACATTTATTGATACGGAATCTGGTTTATGACAGATTAGCTGGTTTAAGATGTTTTACAGGCCCGACATTACCTACAGAAAAATGTTATTTTTCCACATTCTCTTTTATTGACCGACGGAGCTCTTTTGTTCGTTAGATTCCTTGTGTGTGTGTGTGTGTGTGTGTGTGTGTGTGAGAGAGAGAGAGAGAGAGAGAGAGAGAGAGAAAGCAGCGATGATCCCTTTGGATTTTCTATTGTTGAAACTAGATTTTATTTAGGAAAAATCCTTACAAATCGCGGGTTGATTGGCTTTTTCTTCAGTGTATTTCAATATATATATATATATATATATATATATATATATATATATATATATATATATAAGATGGTTATTATAACAAACAGTAGTGCAGTTACGGTCGCACTATCTTATTGGTCATAGTCGAGAACTAGCGTTGCTTCTGTTGAGTCGTGATCTTGAGTCTTATTGCCACTAAAGACCCACCATTTAGTGGGGCTGAAACACGTTAAATCTATTGATGTTTGAAGTCCTCCAATCGGAGTGATGTAGAAGTTTGGAGACGGAGGCCTAGCTGAAGGTCATCCTTGTCACTTGTTGGAGGTTTAGAATTACAACATCCGTCGTCAATAACTCTTGTGATGCTTCTATGTACGAAGTTAATAAACAATCAATCAATTAAATGTTCTTTCTATTAATTCCTCTTAAACCAACTTATAAAAATTGCTTAGAAAATTATTATTTTTCTAAGTGTTTTTTAAACCATTCTTTTTTTCCCTTTTTTTTAACTTATTAGTTTCACTCAGAATAAACTTTTAGTAAAAAATTGTTTTCAATTTTACATTGAAGTGTTAATTTTTTTTATTTAAATTGTGTACATAAGTTTCAAATTTTTATACATTTCAAAATATATTTAAGTCAAATTAGAATAAAAATACTTTATAAGCTCTTCTTTTACTGCAAGAAATTTCCATTCAATTTCAATATCCTGATATACTTGTCACTGATCAAGTAAAATACCAAGGACATAAAATGTACGTGATTGATGAACTACGAAACCAAAAATCGGCTTAAATATAGATATTTAAATAACTCCTTTTAATTGATATTTCAATCTTATTTATAAAAAAAATTTCAAATAAAACAGCATTTATATATTATTTACACTTTTAATATTAATAGAATTAATCAATAATAAATTGCATGTTGTTATAATTATCAATAATAACTAATCCACATGTATTGGTTATAAATTGTATCGCATTATAAAAGTAAGCTGATTTATTTTACAAGTTCAACAGAATGTACTCTTAGTAAATCAAACAATTTTATACAAACCTAGTAAGATATTCTGTCACACATATATGTAGCAAATATTATAAATTCTTTCTCATTTGATTCTCCTCTTCTTTTTTTTTAACCAAATTCTAGAAAAATATGAATTCTTGTTTATAACTTAATATTAAAGATTATAAAATATTCAAACTTATTGTGTTTATACAAATAAGTGTATGAAATTTCTCCTTATTCGATACAGAAATAATTCGGCAGTATTTATAAAGCAACATCCCAAATATATTCGAACAACAACAGTTATTTTTTGTGAAAATAGATTCAATAAAACTGTGATACAAAAATTAACTTCGAAAAATAGCTTTCAATTTAAGGTCTTTAGAAGCTGAGATCGAAGATTAACAATAAAAGCCGATTTCAGAATAAAATGTTAACGAAAAAAAATGAGTCCTCATTTATATTTTAGAAAGTGGCTCGATTCAGCGTCAAAGAAAAGATATTTATTGCACTTTTTCCTTCTGCAATTTCAAACCCGAACTTTCACGATAAATAAAACATCTGGTGTTTTGAATAGCAAAATAAATGACTCCTCATCAAAAGCAATGATATAGAAAGCTATTCATTCTAATTTTATTTTCGAATTTGATTTCTTTCTTTTCTCTTTTCTTAATTTATTCGCTTCATATATCTTTTCTTATTTCGACTCCTATTCGGGAACAGTTCCCCATAAAGTGCCTAAAACCGTTGATAAATGCGAAGTGAAAGGAATTTATTTTAAATACAGCGTTTCTTATTTAACCTGGTCTCCAGCGGTTTTAAGTGAATATTCAATTTATCATTTAAGTTGTAAATCATTCTGTCATTTGTTGGGTCCTTCTCTAAATATCGATTTTACAATTTGTCACAGACTACTTTATAGGATAGTGAAATATATATATAAGATAAATGTATTCACGCTTAGATCTCGTTTCCAAGAATGATAGATGACACGTGATATACGCATTCATTTACATTTGTATGTAGACTATTTTTTTCCAAAATTAGGGATGAAAACCCATGACTTTCAAGCAAAACGTTAACAGGAAATGTCTTCCATCCTGGAAGTTGCTTTGACAGTGAGTTTTCATATTGAAATGAGACATACATTTTAAAACATTTGCCTAATTTCAAGTAGTTCATGGTTTATGATCTACATTGTGATAATAGACTGACATATATCAAGAAACGTTTTCAATGGTCAATAGAAATAGAACAATTTATTAAGACTCCAACTGGGATTGTAGCATGAACACTCTATTAGTATCATACTCATGTTTAAAAATAACTTGAAATACATCAGAAAAAAAATCTAAAAATTAAGTAAACTATTATCTTTATGATCCTATGTCCATTGCAAAAATTGATAAGTTCCCATCATGTAAAGACTTTTTTTTCCGAAATGAAGAATAAAAACCCATGGCTTTGTAATAATATGTTGATAGAAAATATCTTCCATTCCGAAAGTTGATTTAATAGTGTACTTTCATATTGAAATGAGACATATATTTTAAAACATTTGCATAATTTCAGGTAGCTGAAGACTTATGATCTACATTTTGATAAAAGACTGCTGTCTTTCTAAATATATTTTCAATAATTAATCACAACAGATAAATCTATTAAAATTCCATCTGGATTGTAGCATCGATAGATTTTCACATTAGTATACTGAACATATCTAATAATAAATAACCTATTGTATAGAAGGAGGGTATGGTAAAATTTTAACTATTACTATAAATAATCTAGATATCAAGATAAAATTTATTCTGAACATTAAATGATCCTTTAAAGCATAATGTTGTAAATAACAGCTATTAATGTTGATTGCCTAATTTCAGAAAATTGTGAATTATAGTATTCTCCACAGTATAGAGAAGATAGAGTTCAATCTGCTGAGTTCTACAATGACGGCTTTTGAAAGATCTAGAAAAGCTGAGAGAAATGTACAACTCAAGAGGGTGACTATATAGAGAAGTCTTACTGATAATAACTAAGAATTATTTCGATTAATTTTAGTAATGTTGAGTTTCACGAAACTGCGGGTTGCTTCAATCTGTGGCTTCCTGAAGCCAAACATATCAACATTAAAGCTGTAATTTGCAACAATATGTATATAAGCATAATTAATATGCAGAGTAAATCTTATTTAGATCACTTGGTTTCTTAGAAGTAATTAAAACTTACCGATACCTCTCCCCATGTATATAATAAACAAATCTAACAAAAAAAAAAGAACTTAATAATTTTTAAGATCTTATACAAACAAATTCCAAAAATCAACATAAGTTATCAAGATCTACTTGAATGTAAGAAATCAAAGGAAGAAAAGAAACAATACTGAATTGGTACATTTATAGCACGAATATTTAACTGAACCCATTTTGCATTTTTATTTTAAGGTGGAATAGAATTAGCTATATTTAATTAATGAATTGATTTGTATTTGTTGTTAACATTTTCAATATCTACGGTGCTCTCTTTTATTATTTTTAAGACTTGGAGAAAGTTCGTGATAATTAAAATATTTTTAAAAAAAATTACAATAAAAATTTTATTGAATATTTAAAGTTTAGATTACTGTCACACTAATTCAGCTTTTAACATGTATTTATGTTGAGACCCAGATTTTAGGAGCCCTTGATCAAAACGTGTCCTTCTTATCTGTTTAAATAGTTGTACAATATTAGTATTTTTACAAATAATTTAAAATATAAATAATTTTCAGTATTAAGAATGGAATGTGTGAATTTTATTTTATTTTATTTATTTAATAAATTAAATGTTATATCCTTCAGAAATGAAATTTTAAAAATCATATCTTCCACTTATAATTAAAAGATATTCTTTACGATAAAGAAGTTTTTCAATTTGTTGTCTATTTCTCATGTTGGGTTGTACAAATCAATATCAGGCATTTGTCTCGAACTTGTAAGTATGGATTCAAATTTATTGGGGGAAAATCATAACCGTTTGTCTTTTTAAATATTTTTTTTTCTTTCAGATTCCATTCTTAAAAATAAATATTAACTTTATTATGATATTAAGAGGATAATTTATACTGTTATTTAGAGAGTAGTAATTGAATTTTCAATCATTTTTAGAATTTTCGTGAGCTTCTAGCATTTTGATGAGCACAGTTTGTGGAAATATAATAAATGTTATTGTTTTAACAATGGTATAAACATTTCATTGAAATCACAAAATTAACTGAAATAGTATTTAATTAATAAACTGAGTATTAATAAATATATCCAAAATCATTCCATATGGTTATATTCAAAATATTATCTCCCATTTTATTAGAATAAGCCATTGTGTATTCTACTTAAATTGTTTGATTTCGTACCTTTGTTCCTAAAGGCGCATATGTTTTTCTTCTATGAAAATTTTCTCTTTGTAAATTTATTTAAGTTATAAAATAAATATTCAATATTTTTCCCATCAAAAATATTATTAGACAGTAAAAAAGTATTTTTAAAATTTAGAACTCTTTATGAAATGTTTACTGTTTTTTAAATTTAAGTTTCAGATGTTAATTATAAGGGGTATGGGCTTATAACTTCAATTATAACTGTTTTCTTTTTAATTTTAGAATTTTTTGTAAAGAAAAATTATTATTTGGTTATGAAATTTCTAAATTTTCCTATTCAAAAAAGAAAGGATACTGATTATATTATTTTAATTATTTAATAAAATTTTAATTTTCATCAATAAGCATATTTCAAAATATGCTAGTTATCATGAACGTTATTTTTGTTTTCTCTAAAAATATACCTTTAGTTTTTTCACCTTTTTTTAAAATGAAAATTGTGTTTATATCAATAACAGTTTATTTATTCCTTACAAAATTTAAATATTTGTGTAGGTTAGAAAAAAACTAGTATTTTTATTCATCTCTTAAATAAATATTTTACATGTGTATAACGTGATAATGTTCCATGAATTTGGCTATATATTTGTTACAAAATCATTTCTTCAATAAAGTGTCAGACAGTACTTCTCATATTTCTAATTAAAAATATCAAATTAAAGGCTTTCAAATATTTTAATGAAGCTTTGAAACTTTTGATCCGCCTGAAAGTTAATTACATTGTCTTTTCAAATCGAGAAAATTAAATATTTTCCGCCAGAAGAAATCCTAATCTATCACTTCCTAAGCAAAAACATAAAAGATTCGTTTCGAACATGATAAAGGAAGGAAATGCATTTAGCATATAAAATACTCCAGTTTTACGCTTTGCTCGTCCTTCTTGGGAAAAAAAACAAGAAAAAAAGTAGTATAAAAAAAAAAAGAGTAATTCTTTTGAAATAAATTGTAGATAAATTCTTAGAATACTTTCTAGTTTCTGATTCCCGCGACAAAAAAAAGGCTTCGCTATTTAAATTCAAACCAATTGTCTCCAAAAATACTTCTAAAAGAATTATCCTACCGTTAGACGAATACTTTCTTTTCGAATTTATTTTCGAATAGTTTCTTTATTCTTTTAATCATCGAATTCTTTCTGCAATCATGGCTTAAGACAGAAAAATAATTAAATATCGTTTGAATACTCGGGAATTTTCAAAGAAAAGAAACGAAAAAATATAATCATAGCTTCAGAAATATTAACAATCCATTAGATTCGAAACAATCAAATTTTCGGCATATCATTTGAGTAGTGAATACATCGCAACCTTTTGTACTAATTCATAGAATTGAATTTTGCAATAGAAAAAAATTAATTTAATTTAGTAATTTATGTGACAAAGACTTACGGGGAAAATTGTTTTAAACTGTACGAATAACTTAAAATGTTGGAAAAACTAGGTTGTAACTAAGAGGAAAAATTGTGATTAATAATAGTTTACAAAAATTGAAATATATGATAATTGAAATGAATGGTATAATTAGTTTTAGATATCGTATTGCCAATAAGAAATACTTCATTTCTGAAAAATAGTTTATTACTCGTACATTTTTACCTTTCAGAAAGTTTTAAAAATAAAAAAGAATATTTTCATAATTTTAAATTATATTCTTTTTAAATAACATTTAAATTTGTCAATAAAATAATCAATATTCGAATTTAAAATAAAAGGTAATTCATATGCTTCTTAAAACTAGATTTATAACCCACAATTCTAATAAAAGCTAATTGAAGAATATTAGCAGTACAATATCAAAAACTAATTGAAGAATAAAAAATATTCTGTGTTTGAAACAACTGTGATACAGGTATAGAGCATATTCATTCTTCAAATGTCTTTGGCAATTTCGTATTTACAAATCTTTAAGAATTACAGCAATTTTGGAATATGAGCAAAGCCTTTTAAGTTCTTTTATTTCATAAATGAATACAACACAATAACAATGATGAAAAAAGAATTATATTGATTTAGGTTTAACAAAGTTGTGGCTTTAACATTCAGAATTTTATTGTTCACTAAAATTATTTTTTCTCCTAAAATTTTTTAATGAGACTTAAATTTAAATTTTTTTGAAAATGTTCACCCATTATAACAGAACAAAAGAATAACTGTCTATGGCTATTTCACTGACAAGAAATCATAGGGAAATGAATAATAAGCAAAATTTGAAAATAAATTAGTTTTAATGAGCATCATGAAAATGAAATAGGTGTGGTATAATTATCAGACATTAAATGAAAAATTCTAAAAAATCTAAATTTTGATTTTGTCCCAAACTTAAACTCTTCGAACAAATTTAGAAAAATTCTTCTGCGTCAATATCAACAAAAGCCTTCAGAACTAAAAGACAAACAGCTTCCCTAATATCCAAAAAGTCAAATTAAATTATTCTACACATTCGGAACAATTAAATCTCTAAATATCTTCCCATCAAAATAAATAGTGTCTCTTCCCTATGATAAACTGTAACTTCTACAAAGACAGAAGAGGACAAATATTACTTAAATTTCAATCATGCCTACAAAGCTTATTCATGCGCTCACAATAACGGGCCCATTCTGATCGAGGCAAATTAAAGCGCTATAAGGGATTCATTCTGAATAGCAAATTGGTCGATGGGAAGGACTAGAAATCAACAATTTATCAGGCTCCCTAGAAGGATGGCAACGACAGGAATGTCTGAAGCCCATTGTGCAATTGCAGATCCTATTAATATGCTATGCTCATCATTCTGACATTTCATAGGAACCCTTCAGCTGGGGACGTAAGCGGCTTAATTTTAATGCGTTGGTTCCCCATTAAATTGATGACGTAATTTTGGATGGCCTTGTTCGGTCTTTGGTGCCAGTTGGAGAGGGTTCTCCTAGCAAATTTCTCTTTTTAAAAATGTTATAATCGTTTGGTTATTAGTTTACTGGAATGGGCGTGCTTTAATTAAATGGTGGAGATTTATGTAATTTAATTAAGGAAGCAATTATGTATAATCTTTAATATTACTTCAAGATAATTCGATTTAATGTATTATGTTATTTGATAGATTAATTTTTCATCGAATACAGTTTCAAATTTATTGGCGAGCAAATTCACATTTTATTGATAGGCATTCACATTGCTAAGGGCAATTCATGATATTTATACATAAAAAGCTTATTTAAAATGCTTTAAAAGTTTGCTAAGAATAACTTTTAGTTTCTGTAGAGTAATTTTAATTTTTTGTTTTAACTCTTTCATTAGAAATATGACATTATGATTATCAAAGTATTTGCAATGTAATACAGCTACATATTTTTACTATTACTACGTGTATACTATTTATGAACCATCAAACTGCTGAACAATATTGTTAATGCTTATAAAAAGCACCAAAAGTTGCTACAAAAATATTCTAAAATACTTCATTATAGAGGATTAGTAACCTTATACGTAGAAAATGTTACATAAATTAATAAAGTACAAATCTTATTTCTATCAAGATCATGCACTGCAGTATATCACATCACTCGAACTGAATTTTCGAATAGGAATGATCAGTAAGAACTATGCATAGTTATTTTTTGATTCTCTCTTTATTTGTAACAAAAAGACGCATGAAAAATGAGCAAAGTTTCTAAAAATATTGATGTAATTTTTAAAAATTCAAAATTAAAATTGCTTTCAAAAAACGTACCTTTAATGTGTCCTATAAAAGTGTACTTGTGCATTTATACATTGGGATTTTCATATACATTATACGTAAGCAATATTTAATGGTAATATATCATCAAAATCTAAATATCTGATCTTGACTGATTTTTTAGATTCTTCTATTACACAATCAAAGGTTTCATTGGTTACTTAACAAATTTTGTTAATTGTCCTGTAAAAATCTTAAGAAAAAATAAAATGTCATTATAAAGAAATTTTCAACAGTCTCCTTTTGTTTCAAGAAATTGTCTAATGCTTGCGTAACCTAAAAACAATACTGAGCAAACTCCTATATTGTCCTTGAGAAATAAATGAAGTGACTGTTGAAATACCATCTAGTTTCCCATTTAAACATCGTTAGTTAAAATGTAAAAAAGCAAATATTAAATACATTTCTTTATTCTAAAGTGCATCGTAAATTTCATTCCTTACAAAATTTAAATAAAAAAATTTAATTTTATTATTTAAAAACATGTATTAAATAACTAAAATAATTAAATATCACAGGAAGTAACAGAATGATGTAAATAATTGTCTGTGGTACTATTTAAAATAATTTATATTGAGTTCCTAAGAAATCTTTCATGTATTATTATCAACCTTTTTCTAGAATTATTAAATTCTATTAAATAATATGACGTACAAATTCATATAATATTTAGAGACATAACTTTAAGAAATTCTGCGAGGTAAACTTTTAAAAAATTGTGATACAAAAAAAAAACTAATAGGAAATTGAGTTAAGAGAAAGTGACTTTGTTGCCATAGCAACATTGTTCTTTTATATTGAATTTTCTTCTGTTACGACTCCAAAACGAAAGCAAAAAGTTTCGGAACATCACTCTTGTTTTATTGCATTTCCTATTTCACTTTATTTCATTTTTTACTGCGTGGAATTTATCATTTTTTCCCTCTTTTTGAGCAATTCGATATTGAACGGCATCTAAAGTTTTGTAAAAAATTTCAATTATAAAACTCTTAGGAATTTTGTCATTTTAGAAAAAAAAAGAATATGAATTTCTCACAATAAAAGACTTTTAAACCAGCAAAAATTTAAAACTATTATGTTAAGCAAAATTAATTAAAGTTGAAAAATTATTATTAAGCTATCAAGTATCTTAATGAAATATTTTGTCTTTTAAATAATGTCAGTTTTCCTACATTTTGGGGTTTTTTTTCGACAACCAGAAAAAAATATTTTTAAAGTAAAATACTAAAAATTAAGTTCAACAAAAGCATAATAATAGAAGATAATTTTTATTTCATTTATTTTTCTGTTTCTAAATGAAATTATTTTTTTCCTCGGAAATATCAAAGGATTTAAATTATATGTTAAATGTTCAAGTGCTGAACTAATTTTGTAATAATTTAATAGATAATACTTAAATTATTTTGAAATAAATACAATTTAAATAATATTTCATTAGTCTTATTTAAATAATTATTAAATTGATACTACTATTGTCATATAAATTAATTTTATTAAGAAACAGAAATGGAAATTATGATAAAAAAATTTAACGATATCGGACAAATATTCTTTACACATAAATTCGAAGTTTTTTAATAATACAAATTTTTTTGGATGGAATATGACAACAAATTAATAAAAAAAGGAGGAAACTCAAGAGAATAAATTATACACATGAAAAAATAATTGAAATAATTGCTAAATTTCTACATGGGGTTTTTCCTTCAATAGTCAATAATTGATATTTTTTATTAAAATAACTATCAAAAAATGAAGTGTAAAAAAATTACTGAAAATCTGCATTAAAACTCAATTTAAGTTTGACATCCTTTTCGCGGATTTTTCTAGAATATACATACCTAAAAATCAAAATAAATAAGTAAAAAAAGATTAAGTCTGTAAATTCCTAAATAATCTATATTTTTTACAGAAATATATGAAAGTTCAGCAAAATTAATTCTTTTCAAAAACTATTCTGTAATTTAACACTTTTCAGAAAAAAAAGATTTAATTCACTTTACAATAAATCGATTTTAAAATTTATTTAAATTTAACTTTATTTCACACCCAAAAATCATTGAAATTTTTCATAAATGATATTTAATTTGAAAACCCTTTTTTTATGGCAAAAAGTATCACAAAATCGTAAGAATTCAAAATTAATCATCCCATCAAATAATAAAAACTTCGTATAGTTCATACTGAAACGTTAAAAAGTGTAATATTTTTCATACGGTCAAAACTTCAGATACATAAAATATGAAAGTGTTTTTAGAGAAGTTTTAAACTTTTCTGAAAACACTTTTTAAATATTTTTATTTTTTATAATTTTATTTTCATAGTAGCATTAAAATTAAATATATTTCGTCTGAAATCAGTTTCAAATAAAATTGCTTTCTAACAAGCAGTTTCAAAGCATTACTTACGAAACGAAATATTTCTTCGATTACGTTTTATGAAAGAAAAGAAATGCAAACGATTATTTTCTTCTGTTAAATAACATCACACATTAAATGTCTTCGTGAAATAATATTTTCCGATAAATGGAAAAAAATAAATTTCTGTGTAGCGCAGTAAATTTTTTTTTTTTTTTTTTTTTATTCTTCCTCAGAAGAGTATAAAAATGACAATAACAGTATTTAAAATAATCTTTCCAAACTTTGATGGAATATTTTTTTTGATTGCACATATTTTTTTTTAATTTTTTTTCATGCTTCCTTTCATCTTTATTTTTGCTCATTAGTCTCTTTTCCTAAGTAATGTAATCTTTTGATAATAAACCACTACTTAAATTCCATATTGAGAAATTTTTGCAGCATTTTTTTTTGTTGTTGTTATTCCAAAGACATGTCTAAATTTAATCACGTCTTACCCAAGTGCATGCCGTAGAAAAAAAGATAGCTCCTTAAAAGCTCTTTGCCGTTTTTCCGAAATGGCTTTAGTAGTAGCGTTTTCATATACAGCTTTACGAAAGAAAATTGAAGAGGACTTTCTAAGCTACTGAAGATAGCTACGTAGTGCACTCTTTTTCACCTCTTTCAAAATCTTTCTTTCATTCATCCTTTTTGGAGTAGCTAAATTGAATTTTTTTCAAAGTTTCAGAGCTCAAAAAGCCATAAAGCTTTTTGGAGCCACTGGAGCTTGAATAAGAATGGTCCATAGAAGCACACTGTAGAATTCGTCTTTCAGATTTGAGTTTCTTATATAAAGATATAGAGAGAAAAAAATTGAAATCTGTGTTTTGTCGCTGAATGAAATTAAATATCTTGAACTAGGGATATGAATAAAAAGATTTAATATTTGAAATATTGAAAATATTTGAACGTAAAAAATGCTTGTAACGTCTTTCATATATTTAGAAATGCAAGAAATATAATTATATTTAGTTGTTTTTTTTATTATTTTCTCTCTCTTAGTCTCTTTCATTTTATGTATAACAGAAGTTAAAGAAATCATTAAAAATGTAACATCATACATTTTTTTCGTCAATTCACAGAAATTTTTTTATGCGAAAGTTTTTGATGCATATAATATGTAAACATTTTTAAGAATTTAAGTTTTTTTAAAAAAAAAACCAGAGGATTAGAAATATTGTGATTTAAGTGCAAAAACGATTTTTATATTTTAGCACAATTTTTATTTACAACCACATATTGACTAAATAGTTATTCGTTTTCAATGAAACATTTTCACATTTTGAAACAGAACTAATTTATGTATCAATATGAGAACTTTTTTGCATCCAAACTCACAGGATCAGAAGTATTGTGTCTTAAGAGCAATAAGGAATTTTAGCAAAATTCTTATCTATAATTGCATATTAAATTAATATTCGTTTACGACCGCTCTCTTTCGCATATTTTAAATAAAAATCATTTACATAACATAGATTATGTTACATGAATAAATTCAATTGACTGTAAAAGATGTGAAAGTTTTTTTTTTTTTCTCATTAGTTTTTAATACAAAAAATTGCTAATCGTAGACTCTCTACTGACATTTCCAATATTAAGAATTTTTTGTATGCCTGTTTGGATTCAAACATAAAACAGGCTTAAGAAAACTACATGTAAGATTGTTTTAAAATATATCCACTAGCCAAAATGAACTTTAAGATATTTAGTAGTCATATTATCCATAGTTAGAGGGTAAACGCAGAGAGTTTATCATTTTTTAATTTATTATTATTATTCAATAATTTATTTCAGAAAATGTTCTTACGATTTTGATGAGGGTAGCTATTTCTAATGATGGTAATTCAACAAGAAAGATAATCTATGCAATAATGTATGCCATTTTTTGTTAAAGACTATATTTACATGATATATTTATGTTTTTGATATCGTTGTTTGATTTAAAATGAAAAATAAGCAATACTTTTTCGCAATTTTATATGTTAATTCTGACTAAGAGAGCGTCCTTTTTTAGATCAAAGTATATTCATGAAGGGAAAAAAGTACTTAAAACTGAAATTCAAACATTTCTAAAGTTATAATAATCCAATAACCCAAATGTAACTTAGAGAAGATAAAATATAAGATATTTGTGCAACAAATATAAATTTGCAATGGCTGCAAGAAATACTTTACTCTAGTTCGTTCCTTATTTTAATAATACTTCTTAATGACATTTTTTTTTCGTAATTTTGTGTTTTCATAATCAATACTGAAAAATCAATTTGCATATCTTTAAAGTAGTAGATATATTTGTATCATTTTTTTTATCTCTTTTCTTGAAAAATGCAATTTAAGAATTTATATTTATAAGCCAAATTAGATTTGCATATTTCTTTATCAATAATTTATTTATTACTTCATAATGAACTTTTCATTGCTAATCCTCCCCCCCCCCCTAAAAAAAACTACCTAATAAATTTTCCATTTTATGAAATCATGTATACTATGTAGGATAAATTCAATGTTTTGGTCCTTATTTTTGTTTCTAATTTTGTTATTAGACGTAATGCATTAAATTTATTAATTGATTGAATTTTGAATGTGTTTGGCAGCTGCAATTGCCTAGTGGGCATGGCCACGAGCTAGTGGCATGTGCTGTTTCCATCGAATCGTTAGTTCGAATCCAGATGTCACTTAAGGTCCACCTACAGGGCTGTTGCACGTTAAACCTGTCTAGGCTCCAAGCCCTCTTCAGGCGAGGTGTAGAATTTTAGAGAGAGAGATGCAAGCCCGGGTGTTGCCTATAATTTTGAACCTTGACCAAGGTTCAAAACTCCGAAGTTCTCCGCCAATAACTATCATGTTGTTTCTTTGTACGGCGTTAATAAATGCTCACTTTTGTTCGGTTGGATTTTATCACTTTATTTTTCGTATAATTTATTGTATCTTGAGAAGATTTATTCCAAAACATTCGGCAAAAATTCAATCACTCAAAAGTTGGTAAATTGAATCAACATTCGCCCACCCAATCTCTCCCATTTTATACCAATGATTTATTATACCTCAATAAATTTAATCCCTTTAAATCCAGATATAGAAACCTTCCTAATCCAACAAAACTCCCCATATTGTGTGTTTCATTGTCGAGCCATTTCTTTTTTTATCAGATGATTTTTCTCTAAACTTTGATTTATTATTTGGAATAAAAAATACTGGATTTCTTTCTCCTCTAAAAAGTATGCTTTTTCTATAGAATAAAATATTTTATAAACATAATTTTTAGTTAAAAAGTAACCTTGTATCCTGTCTTTATTTTTGTATTTCTTTTTTTTTCAATTTATTATAGTTTTCTTAATGTTTCGCTGTTTTATAAATATACTTACGATTCTAATTTCTATATTTTCAACGAATATTTTAACTAGTGTTATACATGTATAATTTTGTGTTCTTTAGTTTCATAACTTAACACTTGATTATTTAACCTTTTGTGTACATAATAAAAAAAAAAACCCGGAAATTCTCATTCGTAATACAAAGAATGTATCCTCGATTTTCTTACACAGAAAATGTTTATATGAAGCTTTTCAGTTCAACGTGTGACTTATCACATTCTATTAAAAATATATTCACACTTCAATTCTGTAAGTGATACGTCGTAAAAAGTGGCTTTTTATTCTATAGTAATTGTTTATTTTTGTGTATAGTAATAATTTATCATACAGTACTTTTTTGTTTTTGGTAATGCTAAATAAAAATAAGAAGAAAAACAGATTTCCTTTTCATTATTTAAATGCTGTTAATGTTATTTCACGTATTATAAGTTCATGTTTCTGTTTTTAGCTATTATTCTATATGAAGTTATTTACAAAAAGAAGAGAAAGCCATACACCAAAAAAAGAAGAACATAATTTTTTTTAAAATTTATGTAGAGCCATTTAAACAATTATGTTATTTCATTATAAATTAAGGATATCATATAATTTTATCTCAGTGAATTATTATCATAAATTAATTATTATAAGTAATTAAGGATTCATTAACTTTTATACCTCTGTACTTACTTCATAATTGGACACCTAAAATTAAACAGAAAGAAGAATACATCACAACCATATGAAATTTCCACCATGCATTTACCGCTTTGGGATATGCAAATGAGTAGCATTTCAATGCTGACGCACATCATGGGCACCTGTACTATATAAAGAGAAAACAGAAAGTCAATAAGTTTGTCACCTCTATAAGTACTATATAAATAGAAAACAGAATGTCGTTTTCAGTACTGGAATTGCTTTTTCGTTCGATTGTTTTGCGTGATCAGCTTCAGTATGCTTCTAAGAGGAACAAGAGCATCATTCGAGTATGTTTCTAGTTCGACCGAGGAAGAATTATTGCCTATAGAGGATGCGGATTATCCTTCCGAGAAATCGATGATTGTTTCAGATGTAACATATAATAAATAGTATTGCGGATCTGTAATTAATGGATGCAGGAGGGAGAGACTGATCGTTGGTACCGATTGCACTCACCGCATGGCACTACAGCACGTGATGACAAGCATATTGTGCGTACACAATGATAAATCAATCTACCACACCAGGAACTATATCACAACAAATACAGTCTGTTGCATAACATTCGGTGTCCGCACCACCGTTCGACGTCGTTTGCAGCACATTGGCATGTCCTCAAGGTTTCTTCGCTGCTATTACCTTTATCTCAAAACCACAAGCGTTCGCATATTCAAATGATGCATGTAACGGCAGAGTGCCGCGACGTCCAAATGGCACGACATTGTCTTTACAGATGAATCACACTTCTGCCTACAATACCTCGATGGTCGGATTAGAGTCTGAAGACACCATGGAGAGAGGAGAAATGTTGCCTTATACATCGCCATGCTGGTTCTGTAACCGGTAATTATAATTTGAGATGGTATTGAATTTCGTCTAGTATGAATTTACGATAGAATGACTAGTCAGAGCTATATTTCTGAGGTTTTGAAGCTTTTTGTTCCTCTCTTACATTCAGAACTTATCTGTGGTCACTTTCCAACAGGACATTGCGTAACAACATACTTCACGCAATGTTCAAGAGTTCTTCACCCACCATATTGCATTGCTGATTTGGCATTTTTGTCCTTCCAATCTGTTGCCTATCGAACATGCCTGGTCGATGATTGAAGAGCGACTGGCCCGTCGTGCACCACTCGTTGTTACACCAAATCAACTTTGACAACCTGTGAAGGAGGCATGAACAACCATACCCCGAGAAGTTATCCAAAGCCTGTTTCATTCAGTGCCGAAGCATGTAGCAGTGGATATTGCAGCCGTAAAGGCAATACTCGATACTGATTTCGTCATCTTCACTGCCTTTCATCATTTGGCCTTTGTAGTGTATGTTATCTCGCTAATAAATTTAACTTAGATATAACTTGTTCTTCTTGATGTCGCGTTTTCGATGGAAGTGTATGTTTTATTTTCATTTTTACAATTGCTCATTTAGTTTCAACGTATTTCTTCAAATAAAAATAATGATCGTGTTGAAAATATACCTAAACTCTCGTGGCAATCTTTTATCTATTGCCTCATATATTTTTAAACAAATATTTATTTTGAAGTTTAAACATATTTGTATGTTAGTACTGACAATTTTCAAATACTTATAAGAATTAGAGAAAAATATATTTGTTGTACAAATTCGGAGTATAAAAGTTTTGTAATATATCATTATTAATGCAGTTCCATTGAAAATATTTTAAAGATTTAAAAATAAGCATTTTATGTGAAATGTAATTATAAAATAGAACAAATGACAGGCTGTAAAATGTCGACAGCAATCTTAAAATCAAAATAAAAATGTTCATATTACTACAAAATGCCCTTACTATTGATTAAATAGGTTGACTGACGCAATAATAGAATAACCAGTTAATAAATAGATAGAAATTACAAGCGAAGTTACTGAAGATGAGCTAGTGATACTTTTAAAAATGAGAAGTATGTTTATGTTCTTAAAAAAAGGAATGTAGAGCCTATTATTATATAATTTATGAAAAAGATTGAGAGCTTTAAAAATGTTATCTTGAATAATTTTTCTTTCAATCCATATTGCTTGAAAATGCGTAAAAGCCGTATACAAATATTCTTTATATTAGATTTAATTCATACAGTGTTATTACATTTTTAATACTGTATCTATGAAAAGAAATGCCAGATTATCTAATTTTAGTAAATTTATTTGAATAATCTTCAGAAATCTGTTGGTTTACATTTAACTCAATTATAAATCATATCCTAAAATTATAACACGCATCAGAATGAAGTGAAAATATTTTTTTAAAAAAAATTCTGTTATTTAAAAGTTATTTGAAAATAACAGGAAATCGCTTAATGGTTATTGGAATAAGAAATAATAGATATTGTAAGAAGTTTGAATACACGAAATAAACATCATATATATATATATATATATATATATACCTAAATTGTTGTTGGTTATATATCGTCTGTCAAGTGTCATCCAATAAACGTAATAGAAATGTCAACCACATTTGTCCCCTTGACAAGCTTCAACTGAATTCTCTCTCTGTGTGTGATGAGTGATGTCTTGTGTGAGTGTGTAAAGTTCAATACAGAAAGAGTGTTGCATGTAAAATCTTCAAAGAGCGTATCATCAAAGGAGGATGTCCAATGGAATAGCATTGTGAGATAAGCCAAAGGTACTGTCTCGAGGGTGCGAGGCAGTACCTTTGGGAACGATTGGAAAATCCATATTCCTAAAATATTTTTGCTCCTGTCAACGCGGGAAAACTACAAACAACTACTAAAATAAAATCAGACTGTATGAACTATTTTAGTAATCAATACTTAAAGATCTTATTTATTTATTGCAATAAGTTTTTAACAAGACACGAAAATAGTTTTATAGTTCTGAAAATCCATTACGTGTTTTAAGTCATAGATAATTTAGAACAAGCATACCCGTATACCACTTAAAATAATACCAACTTAAGAAATACTTAGATTTAAATATTTTCAAGAGTCATTACAAACTTACAAAATCCTTCATCCCATTTCGTTTTTAAAATGAATGCAAAATTAATATTGATTAATGTTGTAACCCAATAAATCTACAAATGTTATCTAAAATTACAGCTAGCGATTGAGTCGATGGCCTTTTTTCGGGGGAATTAGTTGTAATAAAATATCAAGAGTTACGTTCTCTTCCCGGAATAACCCTCGATGAGTTCACACTTCACTATTGCACATGTCCGTGTATTTTTTCAAAGATATCGGTAATGGAATCGAGAAGTAAAAGGTCGGGAAAAACTCAATTTAAGTACCAATCTCTGTTGCATCGAGCAGTAAGTCAACTCAAAATTGGCTGTTCGATTTTCCAATCCATCAAGTTCCAGGTAAGGATCTGATCTGGAGATTTGACAGTTACCAATGTACTTCGTAATACAGTTTCATCCGTCATAACGATTACGATCTTGTTACGACTCCCTTATCGGTAACGGTCAGGTAGGAAAAATTGGACTTGAACATTTCCAATTTTGTTTTGCTCCCTGAAGATAGAATCAATCCAAATCTCTCTTTCTGAATCGTAAATCTTTGGTTTTGAATCATAGTCTTTAAAATTATATTGATTTGTTCGCCATTTTCATCGTTACACAATCTTTTAATAAATTAATGGTCTGTTTGAGAAATATGGATACATTAAGTCAGTTGTTAAGAAATATTGTCAACTCCTCCCCTCCCTTTAAGAATTTAACGAAATGTCATGTTTTAACTGAAAACAGCACAGTTAATGGAAAATTTCCTAATAAAATCTGATGGTAGGCTTAAGATTAAAGAAAGGAAATGAGTTTCATGTTTATGTCTAAGCAGTTCACGAACGTGCACTAAGTCAGACTAACAAGTGCTTTAGAAATAAATAATTATTCCAATTATTCCATTTTTGTTAGGTTATTTTTTTTTCTTTTTGATTTTCTTTTACTTTTTTAAAAACTTTTTAATGACCGTGATAACACTTAAAGAATGTTACTTTAAATTTTTAGAACTTCTTTTTTTTTTTTTTTTTTTGCTTAATTTAACAATTTTTATAACTTTTAAAATCACAGCTTATAAATTAGGAATGAGAAAAATATAAATAATTCGGTTCTTTTCGTGTCTATAATCTACATTTAAGAATTTTTATGAGAATATTTTGAGAAAAGTTAATTAAATTAGAATAAACAGACTTGCACATAGCGTGATATTTCTGGCCCTTTTTAAGACACATTAAGAGTATACGGAGTTTCATGAGTCATTTTCAGAATTTTGTACACTCATAATTATCCACGCTCTTATTAATGTTATAAAATTTATGAAG
The DNA here is from genome assembly GCA_019974015.1 of Nephila pilipes. NCBI lineage: Eukaryota > Metazoa > Arthropoda > Arachnida > Araneae > Nephilidae > Nephila > Nephila pilipes. The sequence continues at coordinate 1,357,661 of BMAW01027187.1, read as the reverse complement.
TTGATGAAATAGAGATAGAATATTATTACATTCGCAATCAGTAACGAATAAGAAAATATGTTACAGCCCTTTATTTGTATTCGTTAGGAAAGATCATATACAATAAATATTTATAAGATTCAATTCTGAAGTTCACAAAGGATATCTGCGAATTGTAAGATTTGTATGTATTTTTAGTTATTTTATTTTGGAGAAAAATATTTTATTCTATTCTCTATCGATATTTTTCTATGTATTCTACGTTCTTTTTCAGATATTTATTTACATAAAGAGAGAGTATTTTTTTCGCTTTCAGTAAATTAAAGTGCTCTAGGTCACAAATAAAAGAGATGAATGTTTTGATTTGCACTATTCCTTTTTCAAAAATATTACCAATACTATTGTAGTAGCTGTTGAATGTTTTTGTCATGCAGAACGATACCTTTAAACTTTGGATTAATTCTAATTTTGCGAATTATATTTTTTACTCACAATTTTCACAATCTAACCACTTTCTATCTAATTATTTAATGTAGTCTGTTTTAAGCAGAAGCTAGTTGTTATTTTCTTGGTTTCTGATTCGTTTTGTATGAGTTTATAGTTCCATCAGTACTGCAGCTGTTTTTAGTTATTCAAAATAAGACCAGACCTCACAGATTACGAGAGAATTACTTCAAATTACGAGATTATAAAAAAACCAAGGATTGTTTGCAATTCCTTTAAAATTTTTATCCTACATTTTTACATTAAATTTGTTAATAATAATAGTAAAGAGAGCACGTGATACAAAAAATCCAAATTGACAAAAAAAATGAGTTAAAAAAGTCTGTTAAGAAATAATTTACCATTACTATCAAAAATTGTTTAAATCATATTGCTTCTAAACAATCTAGCTTCCTTTTTCTGCAAATAACTATGTATCTTTAATAGCACTGCCTTCAAATTCCATTTATTTTAATCAGATTGAAATTTTTGGGTGGTATCTTGTTCAAATTGGCTCTTGTGACTCAATCTTTTTTTTTAAAGCCACCGAATTTTAAAATTGTATTTTTAATTAAAAGGTTGTATTTTTACATATGAGTTTTGATTGTATGGCGATGTATTTTAAAAATTTTAAAAATAAAAAATTGTTTCAAGTTTTTTTCGTCAGAAAAAAAATTACGGGGTTATTTAAATATTCAATGATTCACAGTTTTTTTTAAAAAAAATCCCACAAAAAGTTGAAGTTTAAGCTATTTTAAGTTCGTGTATTTTAATACGGTTTTCTACACTTGATTACTACGTATTCACAATTTATAAATTTTATTACATGTTTTGCGTACTGACAGTTTGTATACTGTTGAGATATCATGCTTCAGTTTTTTGGACCGCATACAGTTATCATCACTTTTTAAATCCAATTTCTTAAATATTTGCTTTCAGTTTTGGATAATTTGATTTTGATTGTTTTACTAACGTCGCGCTGAGAAGCAGCATCAGGTAGTTTGAAATGGTAACAGAAAAACTAGTTTAAATAAAGTCCTGTTCATTGAAAAATTCAAAATAAATGCATTATGGAAATTGATTTTAATTATATATCCACTTTATATTATTGAATTGCCACAGTTGATCTAATGTAAACAATAAAATTGTAAGAAATTATGATTCGTAGTCAGAATTAATTGCATGTGGTATATAAAACAATTCCTTTTTCTTACTGTTTAAGAAATATATAATTAGAATTTTTTTCTTCTTAAAAGTTCATTTACATAACATTCAACATCGCTGAGTTCTAGAAAAGTAGCTTTCCTTTTATAGAATTACAAACACTGAACAACTTTTATAGAATTTTTCCAGTCTGCGGTAGTTTCATCTTTTCCCCCTTTTTCCCTTTTTGCATGATGAAAGAAGGGTCTAAATGAATTTGCTCGAACGTGTCTGCGAATGAACAATGGGAGATAAGGGAAAAAACGTAATTGTTTAACATAAAAAAATTAATTTCCCTTTTCATACCAAGTGCTAATGAGAAGCAAAAATTCTCTTTTTTTAACCCTGGGTCCCTTTGAACAGCACATATGTCTCCTTTCAACGTTATTTTTTATTCACTTCATCACAATAGCTGCAAAAAAGTATTTTTCACTGAGAATAGCTTTGTATTCTCATTATTGCCTTATTTGACGAGAGGCTCTTACCAGCTTCTAAATAATAATGATTTTTTTTGTCTTCAGTATCTTTTTTAATGTACTAAAATTGTGCATATAGCAAAAAAAACTCAAGTTTATACATATAAATTAAAATAGAAGCTAAGTTACTCTCGAGTGGCATTTTTTTTTTCGTAGAATTTGATTAGTTTTCTAATCAGCACGTTCATCCTGGCACATAATTTACGATAATTAGAATTTTTGTTTTCAAGATGCCTTATTCAAAAAAAAAAAAAAAAAAAATGCCGAAATTAATTCATTTCAGAATATTCTGAATAGAAACCTCTCTTATCAGCAGAAAATAAAAATTTTATTTCTAAAATATAATATTTGTAAAGACAAAAAAAAATCATTTGAAAAGATGGGGGGGGGAAAGAAAAAAAAATTCCCGCTAAGTCAACATCAACTATTTATAATTATATATTCAGTATTTCACCTCAATCCAATCACCTTTATTTTATTTGAAGGAAAAACAATAATATTGCAAAAAGTTACATTCCTATATCTAAGAAACAAAGTGAAGAAAAATATGTAAAAATAAACTCAAGTAATCTAAATATTTATTAGCAATATTTCTAACCAGTTTTTATTCATCTTGTTTGATTTTTTACTATCTTCACCGAATCTTAAAGAATAGAGCGTATAGAAATAAAAAAAAATTTCAATCAAAAACGAATTGAGTATTAATAGTAATGCGATCAAGAAATTAGACGTATTTCTAGACGTATATACAATAACGATTTTTAAATTTTAGATATATTAGATAAATACACAAATTTTCACTTAAATACAAAGCAAATTTTTTAACTCAATACACTGCTAGTCATTAAAATTGAAACACCATGAAGGGAAGCAAATACAAAAAAAATATATTTATTGTACGCAAACAGTATGGCATGAAGACAAAATGACTAAATTTGAAAGCAGTTTGGGGGTGCGAAATTAGTAGAAATAGCTGCCATCCCTGGCAGATCAAACGGACCTTACCCGGTTAGACATGGAGTTGAACTGGATTTGGATGACAGAAATGAGTATCTCATTCCATGCTGCTCCACATTTCATCAATTATATTCGCTGGAGAGGGGTGGAGGGCCAGTCACTCATTAACTCATGATCAGATGTTTTCAATGAGTGACATATCTGGTGACCGTGAAATCTAGGGCAATAATCGAATACCTCGTGTATCGAGGAAGTTCAGAATAAGATGTACAACATGTAGCCTTGCAATATACTTTTGGAAGATGGCGTTTGGCAGGCCTCGAAGATACGGAACAACCACTGGATATAAGATGTCAGAAATGTACCGATCTCCGTTCAAATTACCGTCGATCCTAACCACAGATGTCCGTGTCGTGTACCCAATGACTGCCCAAGCCATCACATCAGATGCAGGACCCCTATGCCAATATCCAATGCAAGCAGGTGACGAGTGGTCTCCTCGGAGCCTTCAGACATGTAAACAGCCATCAGAATACTTCACGCAGAACCGGGACTCGTCTGAAAAGACGACATTGCCACTTCTGTATCCAGCTTTGTTGTTCGGAGCATTAGAGTTGCCATCTCTCTCTATTCTGCATTGTCAAGGGAAGCCGAAGTAATGGTCACCGTGCTGGCAGTCAATGCTGCTGCAAACGTCGTCGCACCGAACGAGGAATACTGGGTCAACTGCAAACATGATCCTTTCCTCATAGTCCGGGATGTGGTTGCATGGTTTAGAGGAGCCGACCTCACAATATATCTGTCGTTTCGGGCGTTAGTCGTGGGAGAGCGTAGAGATCCTGCATGTCGTTCAGTATGACCCTCTGCAACCCAATGATTCCATATTCGTATGACAGTGGCTGGATTTCTACCAAGGCGACTTACAATATCATGGAACGATAGTAGACAACGATCATGCCTCTATCGAATTCCGACACGTGCTGGTAAACATTTCTTCTTCTTAATCAAGGCATAACACAATATTCTGGGCAAACTCCGATCTTACAAAGCGCTTTCCGAATGAGAAATCCATTGCTCAACTTTTCTTTTATGCAGTGCTTCAGATGTCGCTTTCCCCTCCTGCATCGTCTAAATGCGCTTAACTATTAATCATTTGCATATCCCAACCTCTTCTCTCTTTCATGTGATTTTGACGTTCATCAGATCATTCCTTCCTCTTGTTGCAATTTTATTGGCCAGCAGTGTACGTTAAAGTATGTGAAATAGATCCCGAGACAAGCTGCATTCAGTAAAAAATGAAACCTCTTTAACAGAGTAGTCACGGTCGCGAATTCATAGCCGGCGTCATTTCAATCGAACCATGAGATCGAGTCCTAATGCTTCTGAAGACTCGTCGTGTTAACATCTCGCTGATGCATGTTAATTCTGTTGGTGCTCAAAGTCCTCATGCTGACATGATGAGGGTAGCTAGATCAAGCCTCATCACTTGACTAAAATTTAAAAAAAGCCCTCGTGTTGCTTTTAAGTAGAACGTTAATAACAAATTTTCATTTTATTACGACTTTACTCAGTATATATATATATATATATATATATATATATATATATATATATATATCTGTGTGTGTGTGAGCTACTCATCCATTTTATCACGGTACACTCAAAACTAATATTATATTGATATCAAAGTTACACCCAAAATGTGCGTTAAAAATAACTTTTCTCTCATACAATAAATTATTTCAGAAACAATCTGCATTCAGGCAAAAATAAGAACTTGGTAGTCGAATGGTACTGGCATATCGAGCTCATGGCTGACGTTTTTTTGTTGAGTCATAGATTCTGAGTCCTGTTGCAACTTAATTCCCGTCGCGTAGGGGGGCTGAAGCACTTTAAATCTATCGGTGGAAGGGTGCGGAATTTTGGATAGTGAGATTCCCACTCGTTACTTGATCCCAAAATTACAAGATCCATCACCAATAGCCCTGGTGTTGCTTCTAAGGATAAGTTAATAAAAAATAAATAAAAGGTAAAAATGAGTAACTTACAAAAATATGTTTCTGTGCCTATATTAGTGAAGTTAGAATATTGTATAAAAATCGCAACATTCTTTTCACAACATTCTTTTCTATCTGAAATAAAGTGTTCAATATTTGTGTTCGATTATACAGAACATTAACTAAAGGTAGCTTTAGCAACATATTCGCATGTTTTCATTAGTTTGGGTCGAAAGAAATGACTGTTTTTCAATTTAACTACCACAAAACTAAAGTTCTATAGGAAAGAACCATTTATCAGAATGAATGTATTGCTGAATTATTTGACAAAATATAGTTTCATGTTACGCTTTAAATATTAGTTCTTAGATTTCTTTTGTTTTCTTTAACTATATACGCGAGACTGCAAAATACATTCTTTACAATCATTATGATTTATTATCAAGCTTCCATAATATTATATCTCTTAATTGATCTCATGTAATATGATAGCTACCATTTAAACTATTAGCTTTGAAAAATTCCTTCTTTTTGCTGAATCACCCCCCTTATCACCAAGAAGCATACGAAAATTAATTTAATGAGGGATGGGCATCAGTTACCCGATGCCATCCAACCATCCTTTGCTGACGACGACAGCCCCACTCCAAGTACCTGACATCGGAACTTTGCTGAAGCTGACCAAGCGAATCGTTTGATGTTGCTTCAGCATATATTTTCCCTTATCCCGCTATATATCTTGGCATCGCTCGTACTTAGAATTCAGAATACAAAATCTTTTTCTTGATCGTCACGTAGCGTACGAGAAATATGTGGGGGTGTTTGGAATGCCTGTTTCTATTTTATGCCTTTCGAAAACATGTTGTCGAGTCAGCCAATATTTGGAATCTTTGAAGAACTGAGATTTTTTTCGAATGAGATAAGATTAAAGTTTTGGTTTAATGGATGCTCTTCACACACACAAGATGGGTTTTGTTTTTATATTCATTTTTCTCTTTACTTTAAATACATTTTTTTCCTTACGATATTTGATACACGTTACAACTCTTTTAGTGAAAAAAGCTCTAGTAAAACTTGCAATTCAGCCCGCTGCGAATAAACTTGCAGCTCCTCAAATGATAACAATATGTAATTAATTTTCAGTTTAATTTTTACTATATGTAATAAATTTCAGTAATAAATTTATTACATATGTAATAAATTTTACAATATATAATAACAATATGAAATAAATTTCAGTTTAATTTTCAGTTACACACATAAAAATTTTCTGTTTCTATTTTATGCCTTTCGAATATTTGTTTCCGTGTCAGCTAATATTTGGAACCTTTGAAGAGTAGAGGATTCGAATGATGGTATTAAACTTTTAAATTAATGCATACTCTTCACACACAAGATGGGTTTTGTTTTTGTATTCATTTTTCTCTTTACTTTAAATATATTTTTCTTTGCGGTTATTTAAAACCCTTTGTGGGGCACGGTGTTATTATTATATTTTTTTAAAAAAGTTATACAGGCAAGGGAGATATATTGATCATGCAGATAAAAAAAAATGCAATTAAAAAAAATTAGCAGTCCCCGGTTCGGAGAGGAGGGGCTTGCACAGTGCAAACACGAATGGGTACAGTTTTCAAACTGCAAATGTAATGGAAAATGCGTTTGCACTGTGCAAACGGTGCGCCTGAAAGAGTTAGTACAAGTTAGAACTCCCTTAAAGAAGAAAGAATCCATGCTAAACTCGCAATTCAGCTGACAGTGAATATACTTGTGGCTCATCCAATTATAACATTACGTAACAGAAGTTTTAATTTAATTTTTTAGTTATACATAATAAATAATGACGAGTCATAACTTACTTCACGGACTTAATCATATTAATAAACAAGATACTTTTAAAAATGATAAAGTCCCTGACGTATGGTTAAGTTTTACCAATACTTGGCCAGTCAGATTTGAAAAACTCGAAACATATATTGAGTATGTTAAATTCAAAGGCGTAAGAAATTGGAACACAGGCAGGTTTTAACTTGGCATATATTCTTACGAAAACCAATATATGATAAAGCTCACAAATAATTTTCTATAATGTTACTCTTGTGATAAAAACTTTCTTTTTAAAATAAAATTCCTTTTAATATTTGAGATGGATTAAAAAAAAGTCTTATTTTAGAAATCAATCATTTTTAACTAAACAGGTTTGAGGTATTATGTTAATTAATAAGTAAACTGGATTTCTCACAAACATGATCAAACAAACAGAATTTTTAAGCAATTATAAAATTTGCTATTTTTTTTCACATGTGATGAGCAAAATTTTAAATTACTTTTTTAGACCAGCTTCATTTTTATCATACTTATAGGATAAACAAATCAAACAATTATTCTCTATAACTCCATGAAATAGAGTAATAATTAAAAAAAATGCATTACATCTAAATTTTTAGAGGCTCAAATATTGTCTTTATACGGTTTTCCACTGAAATTCTGTAAGTATTTTTATTATAAAGATAAATTTTTATAAATTATTATTTACTTTGATGTACTGATTTGAAAAGTAAATTATTATTTACTTTTAATTTTTATAAATTATTATTAACTTTGTCGAATAATGTCAAATTTCAATCATTCGTTTTGGTAAAGAAACAATTATCTCAACTAATTTATAATGGAAGTAATAACAGAGCTTTAATTAAGGAACGTCTTTGGTAAATGGGACATTGTGCAAAATAATTTACAGGGGATTTTAATTTTAAAAAAACGAACGCTATCAAAAACGAAGTATTTTAATGGTAATCATTTTGCTATTTAATTATATTACAAGAATTAATAAGACTTTTGCAAAATTATAAATTATTGGTATTTAAATCGTACTAGAATCCGTCGAATACGTTACATAACAAAAGCACATTGACAGTTACTCATAAAACTAATATTAGTTAAAAATAACACATGTTTATTCAACTTGTGTTAAAGTTATTAAAAATTGTGTGTGTCTGACATTTCCTTAAGTAATTCATTTATAATATCGCAGTAAATGAATTACGAGACCAACTTTAATTCAGAAATGAAATTTTAAAGCAGTTCAGTCTTCATTTAAAAAAGAATGAATAATTTTTCTACCATATATATATATATATATATATATATATATATATGCTGAATATAATTAATGCTTACAAATCATGAGCATTATAGGAAAGTTTGATTGATATAAGTAGGGCTTGTTAAGAATAAAACACATTAACTGAACATTATCAAACATCAATTTTATTATTTTGGTGTTAGAAATATCGCTACAACATTTTGAGTAGATAATACTATGATCTGAAGAACTTAGGTATGGACAGTCTTAGGACCATTGTAGAGGGGATAAGAGCGTAAAACTTCAAAATTTTGCCTGATACAACTCTCGCGGTATTAAAAAATGAAAATGATTAACATTACTTGAATTCTAATATATTTGAAATTTAGGAAATGAAATTGATGAAATCAAATCCAAAAATGAGACATAGAATACATGTATAATCTGTAGTGGTGAAATTACACAAACGAACACCGAAAAGAATTTGATATTTAATAAATACAAAAAAATCTGAAAATAATTTTTCTTTAATTTCTTTATAAAAATTATTTACCATTTCGGTATAATGTAATTTAAAAACTTCGAAATAAATCGACGCGAATACGCCTTTACTTTCAAATGTTAATTTATAATATTAAATAAAATATTCTGAGATAAATTATTATTAATTATTTATTAAAATTATATTGATTTATAGGTAATAGAATTATACGAGCAATATTATATTATTAAGCGAAATGAAATAATAGTGCTTATTAGTATTGAAATCATATGATTGGTTAAAATTGCTTTCAAAATATTGAGAGAACTCAATTTTTTGTTTTTGTCTTGCACTTTGTATGTCTTTACGAGTGAAAATTTTTAAAAGCAAAAAAAAAAAAAAAAAAAGTGTAAACATTTTAATGAACAAGAAAGTTTTTGAACCAAATTGATAAATGTATCAAAAAGTTCAATTATATAAAAGCATTGCACTCTTTTATATCCAAATCTTTATCTTTTATATTCACTTATCCAAAATTAGTTTTACTAGTTTTAAAAAGTAAGACTTTGAAAAAAAAACTGATGAAACGAAATTTTACTATCAAAAATATATGATGAAAAAAGAAGGAATTATTCTAATAAAATGTATTACGGGTATTTCTTAAATAATTATATAACTGCTAGAGTAATTGATGAAATTTCCCCATCATTAATACGTTTTGAAATTTTAAATTGTGAGAAAGATCAGCTGTTATTCATTTGGTTCCAGGAATTTTCAATTAATGATACACTTTCATTTCTTTCGTATAAAAAGTAAGTTAATTTTATATATTCATTTTCTTTATTTATTATAAAATTCCTTTTCTCTGAGTCCGTATTTTAAGTTGATTACACATAATTTACAAAGATTTCATCTGGTGCATATAAAGTAGAACTATAGTTTTTAAAATCTCTCTCTCTCCATCTCAATAATGCCTATACATGTCCATAATTCTGCACATCTCTGTTATTTATTCTGTTTCTGTTTATCTGTCGGAAATTGGTAATTTCCATTAGGAAATATTGAGTTTATGTTGCTTTAAAAATTTTTTTAACTTAAATGACCTGGATTCCAAATGATTAAGAGATGCCTTAAATGTATGGAACGCTTTTGAGGCATTCAAGACTAATTTAATTTCAAATCAAAATGTATTTATATACAGTGAAGAAAATTTAACTTACTTTTACAGATGTATAGTATTTAACTCATTTAAAATGTTTGTAAAATAAGTCGAATCAAGATAAAAAAAAAATCTCCTAATGAAAATTATTTGATTTTAAACATTTTTTGCTTGAATTATTTTGCTAGAAATATTCCTTTTCCGAGATGCCTCGGTCACTTCTGTTTCTAAAAGGATTGCCCCGCATTAGAAACCTAATTAAAATCCTTCTCTACTTAAATTCGAGTGTTATAATATTTTAACAAGCTTTGATTTATTATCCTTTTCTCTACTGTTAATAATCTTCAAATACGTGCGTACGTTAAGATCTCGGAACTTTCTAATAATTAAGGCATCAAAGAGATGATATATTCGATGATTTTCTCACTGCCATTCTAAGGATTCTACATGCCAAAATTTCATTTTAAAGTATTTCCGTCTTTCATGATTTTCGATTATCTGAATTTTCATCTTAAAAGATTTGATAATGATATTGATAGTAAATATTTGATTCGGTGTTTTATGTATTAATTATTTACATGTTTGCATTCTTCATAGTTTGAGAAATAATGATAATTATTGTTTACCTTATCATTATTATTATTTTAGTAGTAGTATTTTAGTGTTACTATTTAGTGTTACTGTTCCTTTAGTACTGATATTATTACTGATTATTATTTATATGAAAAACATAAAAGATTTTTTTCCCATTTAATTTACTACGAAAAAATATTGTTTGATTGCAAATTTTACAATTTTTTCCGCTTCTTATTATTATCTCTATTTAATTAATTACAGGTATGTTTAAGAGAATTAAAATTGTTAGAGCCTAATTGTCTATTTATCAAATTGAAATGTACTCCTTCTTTTTAAAATGTACAAAATTATTCCTATATCTTAGAAATTTTAGATATTTTCTTACACTTTTTTAATAAATTAGCATCATGGGAGGCAATTTTATATTTTATGAAAAAATTTCAAACTAGAATTTTTCAAAAAATGAATTGCGGAAAAAATTTGCAACATGCTTCATCAGATGTTGTTGCGCTCTCTTGAACTCAAATTACAAGTATTAAAACTTATTTTGTAAAAACGGTAAAACAAGATGGCAGCCCCGATAGACTCATGCTTACAGATTCTTTCCCCATAGGGGGATGAAATACTTTTAATTTTAATTTAAAACGCGCTAATGAATTTTATTTCATTCACACTTGCATAAGCACTGCTGTAAATTTTCTCTTCAGATTCTAGAAAAATGAAAGAAAAAATAACCCCTTACTGTAGATCATCTGCAAGCAAGAATAAAACTACATCAGACTGCATCTGTGTTCGCTTTTGCATAAACTTCGAAATTAAAACGTTAATTAACTTAAAGCAAATGTGTTTACATTTGGAAAATTAAAAGAGAGAAAAGGGGGACTGAAGAGCTGTTTCCGATAATTAATGCTCCTTAAAAATAAATTTAAAGAGCTTTTAGGGAGTATTTTTTTTATCGCTTTAATAGTTTTGCTGATTTTATAATTAAGTTCCAAAGAATGGTTCCTAGTACTTAGAAGTTCGGAGAATTAAGTGCTTAATGATTAAGTTGAAGCATTTTGTTTCTTTCGCTACGAACAAGTTTTTGTTACTGAAATTTTTGGAACTGTTTCAGAGTGCACATTTCTTTTATCTCCTTGAGTCATAAGAAAGCATTTGTCTCTTTTTAACACAAAAATGATGCTATCAAATAACAGAAATATTTTACAAAAATTTAATATCTAGAAGTCACTCATGCTTATTTAGAAAATAATTTTAGTGACCTAGAAATTAATAATAGAATTACAGCTTCATTATAAAAAAATAAGATTACAAATAAATAAAATAAATTTCATCGTATCTTTATTATTCCAAAATTTCATAACATCTCCATCAAATTTACAACTGTCACTAATGGATGTAATATTTACATCGCAAAAGCAAGTAAATTATTACATAAAATCTTGCAAAGTAAAATAAATAAATTTAGTAAAAGCTGATATCATTAAAAATAGTTTAAATATTATTAAGAACATTAAAGACAATGATATATTTGCTATATATAGTTGTGAATTTGAAACATCTTTAATTCTATAGATATAAAATGATCTACTTAAAGGTATTATTAAACAATTATAAGAATTATAATATCAATAATTTTATTTCTTTCGAAAAACTTATTTAAAAAGTTCATCTTGTCCGAAAATGAAATTATAATAAATATAATGATAATATATATATATATATATATTTATAATTTAGGGTATTCCGCAAGGAAGAATCGCGAGTAATAGTTAGGTGAATATTTACTTACATTATTATGAACATAATTTTATTGATAGAGGTAATTTTATTATTTTTTGAAGTAATAGATGATTTACTTGTTTTGAATTATAATAAGCCTTCTGAAGATCAAATTAACTTATCTTTTTAAGCTACATTTGAAATATTTTCGAACTAATAATAGTAAATATAAAACAGCATTATACATAAAACATTATAAGTAACATTTGTGACAAAAGAGATAATTTTAAATTTCATATTAGTATGGTACCTTTCTGGAGAATCTGTTAATATATTTCTATTTTTAGAAGCATAATTTTCGAAAAAAACATTTCTTAGTTTCTTGAAAAGGCTTTTCATTTAATTCCCTAACAGTAGATAGCGACTGACTGCAATACCATATTCTTGTTTTATGAATTTATATTTTTAGAAATAAGAACTTTGGTTCAGTACATTTAAAAAAAAATTTCGAATATATATATTTTATAATTATGTTTTCTTTTTTGTTTCATTGGGTGGATATTTTTTTTTTATTTTGATTAAAATTTTGAGGTTGTTTGCAGACTAATAGTAAACATCACTATATTGGATATTTAGCTTCTGCAGATCACTAGCATATGATTGTTGGGAGTTTCATAGTTTTTTTTTAAGATTAATGATTTTTAAAAAGAGTAATTATAAGTATGCACATTTCAATGAATTATTTTGATTTTTCAAAAGGGAATTAGATTTTTTTTCTTTTTCTTTCTTTTATTTTTTTAGTATTATAATTTCAAGTATGATGGTTTTTGCTTGTAGTTGGATTCTAAATATTTGTTACAAAGTAATTTCCTGAAATGCAAAGATTGAATTCCCAATTACTAGTATAAATATGCTATTACTCAATCCCAATCTTGAGACAGCACTTAGAATTACTGCACCTCAATTTTTGACTTTACTTTCTTAATTCTTCCTTCTCGAGTTATGCTGTGTAGGTCTTGATAAGGTTTTTGATATTTCGAATTCTGTAGTAATAATTTTAATTGCTAGTTTAATTTTTAATTAATTACACATTTAATAAGTTTTCTTGAATACCTTTTTTTTTTTTGTTTTATATTCTCGTGAGTTTAAAGACCTTTTTTGTATTATTATTCTTCGGATTCTTTTAATTTTAAACAATCTGTTTGAATTCAGTTTTGAGTCTGCAATATGTTTTTTTAATTTTGTAATAATTGTAAAATTTACTAATTTTAATATTAATCAATTTTAATTTTTTTCCTACCATCAGAAACTTATCATGAATTTATATATTATGCCAATGTGTACATTTATTACTCACTAATAATTATATATATGTATATATATATTACGCACAAGCTGTTTGTAGTGATTTAAGAAAACGAAAAATTAATATAATTTTAGATTTCATTTTTTAAGTTGAACTTATAAATTATATTTACATTACATTCTGTCAAGAAGGATGTGGGGTTGTCCTTTGAAAATTGAGAACTATCTGACAGTCATCCGGTGCAAAACAATAAAATAACTCCCATACCTTACATCATCAGCCAATAGTGTCACACAACATTTCAAGGTCCTTTCTCCAAGCTTTACAGCTACACTATATTCGTTTTGGTGCGAAAACGTTGTTACTAGGAGTATTCACTAAATGTTAGATTCTTAATGGAAATTTATATTGCATACATATGTACTAAAATGCCTAAAGACAACATGCAAGTATGCATGCATAGCAACATGTATACATGGAATATATGCATAGCAACATGCAAGTATTCCGACGGCAGTAATATCTCGTATGAAATATATAAATGAGAAGCGCATTATTAAAGCTTGCATAAATATTCAAATCATTTATGAGAAAAGTTTTTTGAAGTGATAATGACCGAACGACGGGAATTAACAGATTTTGAACATGGAATATTCGTTGTAGCTAGACACAGAGGGTATTCCGTTTCGGAAATTGTCAGGAAATTCGACATTCTTCGACCCATAGCGTCAAAAAACTACCGAGAATATATCATTTCTGGCATTGCTTCCTATCCTGAACAACACAATAGCTTACCGCATCTATTTAATGATTGAGATCAGAGACATCTCCGTAGAGTAGTAAGAGTTCCTAGACAAACAACGCTGCGTGAAATAACTATAACAATTAATGTCGGACGTGCGACATATATGATTGAGAGGATAGTGCAGCGAAATTTGATAGCAGAAAACCTACTCATAGGATTTTACTAACAACAGTCCATCGACTGCAGCGTCTCTTTTTAACTCTGGAATATATTGGTTGGACCCTAGATGACTGGAAAAACGTTGCTTTGTCAGAAAAGTCCCAATTGTAGTTGGTAACAGCTGGTGACCGGTTTCAAGTGGGGCGCAGTCCCCTTTAGGTAAAAGACCAAGTTGTCAACAAGGTTCCACATAAGCTGGTGGTGGCTCCATGATGGTGTGGGTTGCTTTTAAATATCATGAATAGGGTCCTCTAGTCAAACTGAAACTATCATTAAATGAAAACGCTCAGGCTCTTGGAGGCCATTTGCAGCTATTCATGGACTTCATGTACCTGTTACAAGGTCACCTTTTGTTGAAGTGAACCCAACGGACTCCCAATCAGAAGGCAATTAAATATCAAACAAGAATATTAACATTTAAAAAGGAGTTAAATAGAAGACAAACATATGACAACGATCTAACAGCTAATAAGACAACAAAGAAGAAAGTACAAAATAGAAGAGAGAACCGGGCAACTTCAATGTGGTTCCTCTCTCTCTCTCTCTCTGCGATTCTTTTCAGTGCTACTTTAAATAGAGGGTAGCATAAGGAATTGAGCTTCACTTCAGCTTCAAGTCGCTTCAGTCTACTTGTTTTGTTAGAAAGACCGGCAAGTTCTCATAATGGTAGAGTAAACTTTGAGTGATCACAAGTCGCCAGGTACCCAAAAAACGATGAAATTCACGAGGATGACAATGCGAATTATCACGAGGCCAAAATCATCTGAGATTAGCTTATACAACATTCAAGACCATCCCAGCGACATATTTTATTACCTAAATCGTCAGACACAAATCTCATCTAATATGTATGGAATAGAATTGTAAGATCTGTTAAAAATCAAAATCCTGCTACAGCAACACTTTTGAAATTTCGGATAGCTGTAGAGGCAGCATGACTGAATATTTCTTCAAGGGACTTTCGACGACTTGTTGAGTCAATTCTCAGTAAATGGAGCAAATTACACCTTGAATATTAAAGTTATTCTCTCGGTTTTTTCTTCTTCTTCAAATCATTAAGATGTGACAACGATATATACATAAGGCGAAATCCAAGCTATACAAACATGAGCTATAACTACCATTATATAAGGGATCAACTACCATGTAACATGGGTCATTCGCGAACCTTCCTTCCACTAACATTTAGGATTATTTTCCGATTTTATATTTAAATTTCTAACTTTTTTAAAACCAAATAAAACGTAACCACACAAATTAGGTAAATGTTAGAAATGTAAAGAAGTTCTTATAAAAGGGACTAAAAATTGAATATAAGATAGAGAAAGATAGAAAGAGTGTGGAGAAATTGAATTGTGTGAGGGAAATACTTGTACTTGTGTTTAATCTCGAAATACTAAGAACCTGAAGTAGTTTGATCGAAGATATGTCTGTTGTGGATTAATTCATCACCTCGAACTTGAGTATCCTGGTAAAATTAGTATTCATCATATCAGTTGAACTTGTTAGGAACCACTGAGGACAATGAACTGGTTGAGAGCATTCCCTTTTTTTTTTAGCATAAATAAATAACACTTTAAAGAATACTTGGATTACGTTATGAAACTGATATTATGTGACTATTTTAATATGATTGAAAGTGATGTATCTGTGTTTATAATTAAGTTAGAGACTTTAAATTTGTGATTAGATATAAAAATAAGATGATGGAGGGTATAGGTAATAGAGATACACCACAAAAAGTATCAATACGTTCTAATTTTCGATATCATTAAATTTGTTGCACTTTCTTTGTATAATTATTACCTATATCGATATTTAGATATTAAATATAAAATGTGTATATATTTAAAGACTGACTTCATTAAAGTTCTGGTATCATATTAGAAATATTATTCTTTTATTATTCGTATTTTAATTAATAATTTTTTTAAAAATGTTTTTCATCCAGGAATCCTCAAAAAACCATTACTCTAGAAAGTCTAAAATAATATCGGGAACACTACGTAATACTGTTCCCATAAATAAAAAACATATTTCCATTTTACAATTTTTCATATAATCAGTTTATTGGATATGTATTCAAATATTTTATTAATAAATATTCATTAAAATTAAAATCAGCTGTGATGAGTTGAAAAATTTTATATGTTGTTTGCTTACATTTCACTTGTAAATATTTTAAATGCTGTATTTGTTCAATTTTTTAAAAGATGTGAGTATTTTAAAAAAAAAAGTTAATTATTTTAAGAAAATCACTTAAGTACATGTAAATTAATATGCTTATAAATTTTCCCCGAAAGATTATTAAAAATTATTATAAAATATTACATGTTAATTTTATACATATAATTGTTAAAATGAAAATATATTTATGTATAAAATTATTATAAGTTATGCATAATTATTATCTATAAATCCTCATATATGAAAATTAATAAAATTATTTGTACGTAAGCCTAATAAAATATGTATTTTCTTTATTTCATAAAAAAAAAACTGAAGAGGAGTTATTTTCAAATTACATTGCAGTCGAAAAATATGAATAAGAAATTTTTTTTTTTATTTCAAAGATAGAGAATAACATTTTTCTTAAAAATACTGCGGCATATTTGAATAAAAATAATAATGAATATAAGATTAAATCAAATAAATTAACTTAAATTGTTTGCATAGTTTTATTCAAAAATGCCATTTACGAGTTGATTATGTTTTCTTTTTATATTTTAGAAATACGATTTGTTCCCCTGGAGTTTTTCAGTAAAATATTCTGTGTAGAATGTTAAATATTTTTTCTTCATCATTACATTTTATTTGCAAAAGATTTAATTACGTAAATTAATTAATTAAGCATGAAAAAAATAATGAATTCATTATAAATATAACGAAATCATGTGTTCTAAATTAAATTTACTCAGAACATATTTCGAAGAGAAATCTTAGAATTGAGCATATGCATATAATAATCTAATTAAACACAATTACATAATTAAATAAATAAAAATCTGGGGGGTTTTGTTAGATGAATTCATCTCAGAAATGAAACAATGTAATTGCTCTTAATTTCTTAATGAAATTACGTAGAGAGAAAAATATTAGTTATGATTTCGAAGGCGATAGATATGTTTTGATACTTTTATCGTTGATATTTTGGCTTATTGAAAAAAATTATTTTTATTTCCTTAAATTTTTTCCTGGTACTTTCGTTACATTAATCTTGGTACTGTGTAGCTAGGTAGTAAAATTTATCTCCAATTATTATTAAATTAGAGTGTACCGAAGATTAGATGTGCCTATTGATACTTATTTTCATGAATCATTTTTATTTTGAAATTTTAAGTTTTATTATTAACATATTTTAAATATTCTATTGAATATTCTCAAACTCATTTTTAGGGAAGTACATTTTTTATTCAAATTTATGGGAAAGTTTTTACGTGAGGTTGCGCGTGAAGTCTGATTTACTTATAACAAAATTTAAGTCTTAACATAACAATTTCTGTTTTCGATTTTTTTTCTTTTAAATTGAATTTGAACTTACAATTCTGAATTAATTTTATATTAAGTTCGATTCCGGAAACTTAATTTAACAGTTCAATCTTATCATCATTTTAATTGCTAATACATATTTTAAAATCACTAATCAATGAATTTGAAAAGCAAAAACATGGTTTTCCTTTCCGATGCAAGCATATTGGTAAGTTATCTGAAAAGAAATATAAGATTATATTTATAAAATGTATGATATCACACTATACATAATTTTTTTGGACTAAATATTTTAATGAACAAATTTGCTTTTGGGAAAAACATCACTTGTTCCTTTCATGACAGTTTTAGTAATATTTTGCTCGAATGAAATTAACATCTCTATGATTGAAATTCTTACATTAAGGACTAGTTTCATCTAAGACAGTGGGCAGTGCTATTGTGAAATCAAAACGTCAAAATGAACATTTCAAATAAATTATTTACTTTCAAGTATATGTTTTAATTAGATTTATTATGATATATAGATTATGTTGTAGTTTCGGAGCATTTAATTTATTTCATAAACAAAAACATCAAATTGATGTTTTTAAGGATAAGTAATCTGAATTTCGGGGTCCATCTTTATAAAATTATGAAAATTTTTAGTTAAACTATGTTTTTGTATATTTCATATAACAATTTTTTTTTTTGAGATCCGATATAAGTTTTTTTTTTTTTTCATATCTTAATTAACAATGTAATTTCGCCATTATAATTCTCATGTTACTTAAATATAATTAAAAGAGTTATAGAATATTTTGTAATTCACTTTAAAATAATTCCTTTTTTCCAACTGAAGTAACTTTTCAATTTTTTAGAAGAACATCAATGTAAGAATTTAATGGAATGAGAGATTGTGTTTTAAAAGATCTGAAATAGTACGAAGTGCGCCGAAACTGAAAAATAAAAAGCTATTGAATGAATGATATAAAAATTAATTTAACAGCCCCCCCCCCTTTCCTTCTTGAACGTCTTAGGTAATTAATTATACGAGTACATTACTTAAGTCCTTGTCCACTCATAAATAAAACTGATTAACAATTCTTTTCAAATTAAGTAAGTAAAAAAATTATTTTGTACTAAAATGAAATATTTACAAAATACCATAAATAGGCAATAAATTATATAAACCCGGAAATAACTTGTGAGATAGTAAGACATAGATTCGGAGCGTTTCCAAGAATATTGCTATCGCTTCAATAGAATAAGAAAACAACTACGTCAATGGTTCCTCTGTGTAACATGGAAAACATTCGAATGGAATAATAAATATAACTCTCAGCCGGAAAGAAGTAAATTTTTACTCTGATAATGAATATTTACATCTCGCAGCTGCGAGTGCGAAGTCGTCGCTCTGCCATATTTTGCAGCTCTTTTGAAACGAGAGTGTTTATTCACCATGCTAGACATGACACAAATGGTTTATTTTTTTTTAAATGGGAAATGTATAGTTTTAATAATTAGCTCCCGTCAAAAAGATTCGATATCTTTTGCTTATCGTAAGCAGCTAATGTGTTATTATCGATGAATATGTTTTAATGCTTCAGAATAAAATATTTTTGAGACATTCTGAGCAAGTGAGCCTTACTTCCATTTCCTTTTGAAGACAATATTGATTTGATTTTTGTTATGTATCATTTTCAGGGCGGGTGCAACTGTCATGTCTAACAAATGCGTTATATTGTCTTCCTCCGTTCTTCAAGGACATGTCGTGTTACTAAAAATAGTTTTATTCAGGAAGATGTACTTCTTGCGATCAGATTTATTATTATGGGAGATTATTTGTTCTTGACAGATATATATGGTTTCATTTCGTGCTATCTAGATATTACTTCCTATGACAAGAATATCGATAAATAAATATTTTTTTATAAAATCAGAAGAAAAAAATGTCGGGTATATTCACATTCTCAAAAGGCTATATTTTTAATACAGTGCCTTTATTCGAATGAAAAAATTACTTCGATTTTAATATGATAGTTATTTGGGCTGTCGGTAAAACAATAGTTTTTATATTCACCTTCGAAGCAAATTTTCGTAAAATTACTCAATTTACGAAACATTTTGTCATTATGCTGTAGAAATATATTATTCAAAAATTAGTGATATCGTCTCTTAAAATCTATTTTTACACAGTAATTTGCATTTCTTAAATTCACTTAAATGAGTAATTCTCTCAATTACTTAAATGAACTAATTTTTTTCAGAATAATTATTGAGAAATTGAAACGTTTCCAAATTACTTGCAAATCGCTTTATTTAATTATTGTTTCACTTCTATAAAGCAGAAAAAAATCCTTTAAATGTGAAAAAAACTGTATTAAAATGACATTTATTATTTCACAACTTCACTGAAACTCTTCGGTATCTTTCTGTCTCGTGCTTTTGTACATCTTTTTTTTTCCTCAAAAAATAATTTACTTTTTAAGTATTAAACATCAGGCAAATAAATAATTTATTTAGAAGAATCTATAGACCTTTTATGAAAATTCTTGAAATAAGAATATTAATTTTTAAATTATCTTGCCCATTAAAATATTTCGATAAACTGATGTTAACCTATTAGTGTTTACTTTTGTGTGAATAAAATTTATACTTAAATCCCCTCTTATATTAGTGTTATATTTCCTACGATTTTGTTCATTGATTACAAATGCACTGGCAATTAATCTCCATTTTTCCTTCTTTAATATGTTCTTGAATGTATGTTCCAAAATAGCTTTTATTTTTTAAATTTTAAAACTAAAATTTCAAAGTTTGCTTACAGAAATTTAAGAATTTCTAAGGATTGCTTCTATTTCTGAATGATAGAAAACATTTATCTCTTCACATTTCTTCAAAAAGCCGCAATTACTCTTATCATCTTCAATCGCATACAAAAGTTTCACATGGAATATAGCTTAAATAAACCTCTAGCTTAAATTTCTTTCTAGAAAACTCCAACATAATTTGATGTAGAGTCTGAAGTCTAAAAAATGTGAATAGTTTCAAAATTGCACAAAAACTTTTTAAAATTAGTTTTTAATTGGATTTTTATTTTTACTAAATTTCTTTCTTTGTTTGTTTCTGCTTTTTACAATTCAGAAAATTCTGTTTAAAATGGAATCTCCAATTCAACCAATTACATTTCAGAATTCAAATCTCTTTCAGCAATGAGAAAATAAAAATATAAATTCTTGTTGTCTTACATCTGTCTCAAAACACGATTATGTAAATAAATACAGACAGTCTAGAAAGAAACAGAACCGTTTTTTTTTCCTTCTGTTCCAGACATTCGAATTTTTGCTCCCAATTCACTATCACAAAACCCAGACGCAAAAGAACAAATTCCTTTGAAAATACCCAAACCATCTAGCCCCTCGTAGAATTTTCTCAAAAGCAATCAACATTCATTACTGAGCTTCAATTGTTGTTCCTTTTTCTCTGCATTGAATGAGAATTTGATCCTTTATTAATATTTCTGGAATGGCATCGTCAACTCGTCCTTCCACTGACTCCAGGAAGGAAGAGCGCTTCGCTTTTCCGCCACTGGGAATTCAGCTCACTCGCCTAGAGATATCGATCGTAGCATGAGTTCAACCTCTACCATCGCGTCTTCAAGGTCGAGACCCGAGGAATTTCGATCGTCGCTCTCCTGGAGTCTATCTGTTAATATATAAATAATGAAATAACGGTTGATAACATAAAAGGCCAAAGTATTATATCTGGCATTGATTAAATGGAACAGCAATTTAGTGTGCTGTCCGTTTTTCTGTAATTATGCTCTGTCTCAAGTTAAGTTATTCGATATATAAAGTTGTCAATAAATGTGAACGAGTAAAGACATTATCGGTAATGGTATAGTATTTAAAAAATTGCATTTTAAAGGATTTTCTTCAATGTTCCTAAACTCGAAATGTCTCAGCTGTAAGTCAATCAAAATGGATGATTGAATCAATTAATGTACGCAGAATAGGTCTTTTCTATAAAGGGGCCTGGGTGGTGCGAAATCCTTTCGGACCCTAAATTTTTTGTGAAGTAAAAAAAAACTTTTTTTACTAACATATATACTAACTAATATATATACTAATGAGTGATTTTTTTTTTTTTTTTTTGCTATACATTAACTAGTACATTTAAGCATTCTGCAAAAATGCTTGAAAAAAAAGTTTCTTTTAGGTGAGAATACTCAGGAGTTCTCCGAATCAAATAATGAAAACTAACCATTTGCATCATTAAGAAATAGTTTGAGAGAAGATTGTCTAAATTCATTGATCTACTGTAATTTTATTAACGATAAAATGAACTTTACAATATAGTGATAACGATAAGAATATTGTCAAGTTTTCCTGTGCAAGAATACGTTATTTTAGTTCTAGATGTTGTGGGGCCCCTCTCAATCTCTCTTTGTGGGGGCCCGGGGCATAACCTCCGCCGCAACTCCCGGATGGCCGGCCCTAAATGCACGACATAGGTAATACGTGTAATTTTTAGTACCCTCACTCTTTTCTGTGCATCCTGTTGTAACCACTTAAACTAAGTCTAAAAGGATTTGAAGTCTGATATATATATATATATATATACATTTACGTTACTTATAAGCTATGCTTCCCTTTTCCAGAAATAACGTATGTAGAAGGAACGGACAAAAAATTACATTTTGGGACAAGTACCCAGATTCCATACATTAGTAATAAAAAATCAAAAGGAGCAATAATAATAGATGTAGTTCTTGGTGGTTGAGTACTTTTGAGATAGATATCTAAAAATAGAGGATAACGTCTAAATGGAAAAATTATTAAATGTCTAAACGGAAATATTAGACGAATTTTCTTTGAAAAATAAAAATATATAAATGCAAATAAACATTAATACATTATAAAATACATATAGGATCAAAGTCAATATAAAATTACTTAATAAGACATTTTTTGAAAATACAAAAAATCAAAATTATTAATAATTAAATCTCAAAAAATAAAGAAAAGAAATAGAAAAATTTAATAATAAGAATATATGTAGAAAAAATAAAATCCTTTAAAAAGGAACAAAAAAATCGGTTAAAGCTATATAATACTGCCAATACATTAGGATAATGGCATTTAACATTAAAAATGTTTTAATGATCAAACCATCGCAATCAGTAAATTACTCTATAAAATAAAAGGCACAAGCCTATTGTATCAAAATGAAGAAACAAAGCAAAAATGGAAAATAAGGAAACAAAAGAAAAAATATCAAAAACCTCTAATTTAAATCAAAACTAAATGTTAACTTCAACATAAAAATAATAAGCTCTAATATAAAAGAAATTAAAGTTAAAAAATAAAACTAGAATACAACTCACTCATCTTTAAGCATCTTCATTTACACCATTTTAGTCCTTGACTTACGATTGCTATAAAAAGAATCAAAGCATTAAACTTAACGATAGTGTCCACTATGAATCAGAATTAGAATTAAGAAGAATAAATCTGAGAATTTGAAAAACTAGAAAAATATTTTTGATTAAGACTATAAAAGTATTAAAAATTAAAACCAAAAGAAATTAAAAACAAACAACTCAAAGAAGGATTTTTTACAATTTTAAAAATTAATCTATTTAATAATTTTTATATTTTAAATTTATTTTTTTAAAAAATTAATTAGGTAATTAGTCTTTACACATGAAATGAAACATGTATGAAAGAATTTGTTCAAATTATGTTAAAAATATAAGGTATATTAATTTATTTAATATTCTTAAGAATAAAATTACATAATATGTTCCTATCGATATTTAAGCTAAAAATGCTACCAAAAAAAAGGAACTCTGGAGATTAGGGAAAAGTAACTATCTCTATTGTCAAAAAATATTACTAATAATCCTCTTATTTACATTTTTAAGTTAATATTGTTACAAAAATTAAATCATGAGTGGATGTAACAAGTGAAATTAATCCAACAAGGTGGATAATGGAAAATTACACTTTCTTCACAAATATTCAGGACAAGACGAAACACAGGCTGCAAAACTTGGATAGATTAAGAGTACAAACAGGAAATACAGTATTTGTACAGATTAGTGACACAGCAGGAACAAAGACACACATGTTATAACAGTCACAGCACTTTTACTGATGTTCAGATCACTAATTTGCTAATTCCCTCAAAAGACAAATATCCACAGTAATACTCTGCGCATCCAAGGCAGACTTCGATAGTCCCTGGCAGATTACCTCAGCCTTACTACCGACCACTCCTCGGGAGATCCACTGAGTCAATGCCGACTGCTTCCAAAGACAGACTCCAACCAATTCACTATCGCTTTTCATCTCTCTGTATTAAGAGCCGCCCCAGCCAGGCGTGACCTCGCAGGGAAAGTTCGGTTCCGTATGTGGTCTGGTGTTATCTTGCAGAAAAATAAGGCCAGGGTTCTGGAAAAGGAATGATAGCAAAATAGGTCTCAGAATGTTGTCTTGCTGTGCTGTAAGTGTGCCTCTAATAACGACCAAAGAGGTCCGGGTATCAAAATAGATGGCACTCCAGACCATAACTCCTGGTTGATGGCCAGCGTAGATTGCAATAGTGAAAGCAGGATCGGTACGCTGCCCTGGGCGTTTCCAGACACGTCTTTGATGATCATCAGGACACAATGAGAAGCGGGATTCGTCACTATACGTCCCCAGGCAGAATCATTCCAACCTGATCAAACCAATCACCACTGTAATCTGGGTCGACAGTGTGCAGGCGTGAGTGGCACGGGGCGTAGAGGTCGGTACGAGCGTAGATTTTGCTCTATCAGCCGTCTGTGAATGGTCATGGTGGACACTCGTGTACGAGTCGCACGTCTGATGGTTGGTAACGATGAATCAGGTGTTGTGACAGCTGATCAGTCAATCACTCTGTCCTCCCGATCTGCTGTGGCCCTAGGTCGACCGATACCATCGTGACGCTGAAATCTGCCACTGTCCACCCATTCTTACCGGCATCTTCTAATTGCTTCGACCCATCCGACGAGCGATTCTCCGATTTGCCCAACCTGCGTCTTTCAGTCCAATGATACGACCTCTTTCAAACTCTGACAGTTGCTCGTAATGAACTCGAATCCTACGGCGAGGCATTTTTCAGTCGTTGAAAGATATCCTAAATCGTAATGCAATAGAAAATTTGATCATAATATTGAGAATCGCTTCTTATGGACACCTGCTGAGGACACCAAATTTTAATCATTTGCATATCCGGCCCAAATGTCTTTGCATTCGAAATTTCATTACAATCGGGCGGGCACCTCCTTCTTGATGCGTTTTTTTTTGTTATAGAGTTTGTATATATATATATATATATATATACATGAATAACGCAATTTTTTTTAAGAAAACCACAAATAAACTAAGAAGTCATTCTTAATATTATAACAAAATGGGGGGGGGGGAATTACAATTGAATCATTAAGACATAAATAACCTAAAAGAGACAGAAAAAAAATACAAATTAAAAAAATGAATGACAATACACCATGAAAAATTAACATTACAAAAATTATAAATTCAAAAGAATGTAAATTAAATGAAAAATAAATATCATAAAAAAGTTGTAGAATTTGAAAAAATGTTAGGGGAACTTAAAATTTGAAGGAAAAAAAACCAAAATATTGGAATTCAGCATATTTAAAGTTGTAACATACTTTAGACGGTTAGGCTGGATTTTTCAAGAATTATTGGCCCAAACTATCCCCATTAATAAAATATTTTCTTAAGAAAATGGTTATGAAACCAAAAATACAATTGAACAGAAACTAAAAGCCAACTCAAAACTATTGAAAATCAAACCGAAAAGATCAATATTTTTGCATGTATAAATCACCACGTGTATGAAAAACAAAACACCCACAAAACTGAACAATCATTAAGGCATTAACTTAAAATGTACTCAAAGCTTAGAAAATTTATTTCTTGTGAATGCAAATATTTCAAATCAAACAAAGTCTTTAAATTGCGGTGAAGTGGATTTAAAGTAGCATTGAGGCTGACGATGTTAAAAAAATTTCAAGCATAAAAATAAATATTCCTAGCTGTTGCCAAAATGCTATTACTAAATTCTAGAATCAATCCGTCAATTGTCTAAGGATCATGCATAACTTAAGTAAAATCTTGAATTATAAAAACCGGAAAAAATTTAAATAACAGAATAAAAACTCACAAAATTAAAAGAAATCTTTAAAAAAAATCAAAATAAACTCTATAGTAATTTTTAAATGTACCATTCACAAAATTCAGTGTACGCTTAAAGTTTTGTATATTTTTATTAAATGGATGCGTTGATCAAACGTGCAACCCAATCATTTCAAGCATGGAAAATTTTATTATAAAACATAAAATTTGCGTTCTATTAATAGGAAAATATTTTGCCTTACCTGAAAATAAATCGCATATGGAATTGGAATATTTTTTTAAAAAAGAATGCGATAAATTACACATTTCTGTTTATCAAATTGAAGAAGCATTACTAATTTCTGCAATAATTCGGCAAGTATCGTCCATCTGCTTACTTTTTTTTTAGAACACAGAAACAATGGCGGAAATCTTTATGTTTTTTCACCAATATTGTACAAAATACATAACTTTACTTAAAAATCTTCTCCCGTGCATCTCTTTTAAAACAAATCCAGTACTCTATATTTATTGAAAATTTATCTTTGAATTCAAATAATTTGAAGTTACTTCATTAACATGAAATTTTACTTAAATCTCGTAGATATATATCCTCGCAACCTGATATACGAAGGAGCTGTGATAGAAATTAATGAAAAAATTGGGCAAAAAATTATTTAATATGTTATGCAATTAACAGCGAAACAAATTGTAAAATTGGAAAGTATTTAGGAAATTAAATTACGACTATAAAATCCCCCCCCCGGTAGTGCTTTGAAAGATTATACTCACAAAACCTTTAAATTGGATGCGCGTGTTTTGTAGAAGTTGTTGACGAGAGATCGTCTCCAGTGATATCAAGAAAGATTTCAACACGGATAGCAAGAACTCTTCAGTACGCCCCTGGGAAGCTCTCTATGGTCCCACAAGCGTTCACTGATCGTCTACAGGAAGAGTCGATTAACTAATGAAATATAGGCCCATTTAGAAGGAACGTCCCAGATTGTGTCAAGGAGAAATCTAGAACAAGAATTTGAAACTTGCAAGCCACATACGAACACTAAGGAGAATTTCTGTAGCGGATGGGAGATTTTGTGGAATAGAGAAAGGGAAAGCAATAGCATCATTTTAGTAGATGGAGGGAAGTATCAGTACAAGTGTTGAACAAATTGATAAAAAAGAAAAGGTATATTTCTATTGAAAAAGATAGATATCGTTACATTATATTCTCATGAAGCAACGAACTTGAGTCTCAAACAGAGGGACAGATATTGTCAGATCTAGAATTTTTTTAGATTTATGAATATGAATAAATATGAATATTATTTTGTAAAATGTTTTCAGTAGTTGAATTTTTGCTAGCTTATGCATCGATTTCAACTCTGTGCTTACCGAATTTTTTTCATTAGACATCATACTTGCAACGTTTCATTTTTATAAAACGTGAAAGAATTTTGTTTATAATACAAATACTCACTTGCACATAAATACTACTTCACGAATATGATTGCAATATTCTTCTCTCTCACCTTTTGACATTAATTTTCTCCTTTTATAGTCAAACGATAATTGTTTAGGACGAAAATAATAAGCTTTCTTTGCATTTTGTTTGCCATATTTATATATTTTGACGAAAACATTATCTGAGTTCAATGATATCCTCTAAGTTTTGAAGAAATTAATTGATTGATTGTTTATTGATGTTCCCTTTTAGAGCATGAGGGCTATGACGACGGATCTCGTAATTCTGAATCATGGTTAAGTGACGAGGTCGACAACTGAGCTGCCACTCCCTTCACTTACCTTCACGCCACACCAACGAGAGGACTTTGATTCCCGATATAATTAACATGCATAATCCCTTTACAAGGAGGGTCTTTAGTGAAATCAGAATCGAATCACTGACTCGACTAAAACATCACCAGACATGAGCTTGATGCCATGACTGCTTGGTTACCGAGGCCATTTGAAACAATAGAATCGAATGGAAGTATGGAAACTGATTCTTTGAGAATATGAAATCCCAAAGTCTAATGGTTTTACAGAAGCTGACGAATCTATTCTTTTTAGATTTCTCTACCTTCTGAAAAATCCTTACCTGTAATATTTTTCAACATATTTTTAATGTATTACTTTTCAATAAATTCTGTTTTGCTTAGTGCAATTTTAAAAATTTACGATAAAAACTTTAAAGTATTTATTAGTAAAATTAATAAAAGGCTTTTTATGCATCAGTTTCAAGAATTTAAAAATATCTTGCTTTCAAAGAAAAGTAAAAATATTTTTAAACTTGATTTGACGAACCGTGATGAATTAACTTTAGTAAATGGACTTTTTCAAGACACTTTGGAGAATTGAGAATTATGTTGCTATATAATTCCTGGAATGCTTCTCTTCTCAGAAGTTTTAAGAGAAATAATGTTTCACATTAGAAGGCTATTTATGTTTGCGAGGACTTACACATTAATATATGCATCGCATTAAAGCGAAAAAGTTTTGTATTTATCCCCGTTCTCGAAAATACAGTAAATATTATCTTAACCGGTCTCCGTGCAAATGGTCGTTAGTTTAACTGTTTTTTTAGCTGGGAAAATAGTCATTCTAATTTGCATTGGTTTCTTCAAGAATTCAGCAATTCTCTTGCGAAAAATAAGTGCCTTAAAAGATGCAATTTACAAATATTTAATATAGAAAACAGTGAAACGTTAAATATGTATGTTAGTGTTTCCGTGATTTTTCCCCTGCCGATCTAATGAAAGGATGTTTACAATATTTCATATTCAGTTCACCTGCAATTTCCTTTTATTTTTTACACAGGATTATTGTGACTGATAAAGAAAGGTTCTACCGTACAGGAAAATATCTTTGGATAATTACCATGATATAACGATTAAAAATATAGAAACACTTCAAATTAAACTAGAATCTACAAGACATAAAAATTTATAAGGAATAATTTCAAAGTGAAATCAAATGATATTATACAGCAGTAAAACTGAAATAAGAATATTTGTTCAAATTTTTGTTTCAATATGAAGATGATGACAAAGTAGATGAAGTAATTTTAACAATAAATTTGACTTTAAAGATTTAAAATAGATCAATCGAAGAAACATAATCCTTAATACTTTAAATTGTTGGGGGGGGGGGGGAAAGAAGCGAATTGTTTTCATATTCAAAACAGTAACTTTTGTGTAAAACTTTGCTTCAGAAATATGGATATTCATGATTGGAAATTGCAGAGTTTAAAGCATAAAAATCAGTAAAAACTGTTTCTACAAATGCTCATTAAAGCAAATATTCCAATTAAGCAAGGGCGGCCATCGGGGGGAGGGCGGATGCTATGCATCGGGGATCCGCGATTGAGGGAGCCCTAACATGATCAAGAACTAAAATAATGTACTCTTAGACATGAAAACCTGACAATATTTTTTATCGTTGTTACTATGTCGTAAAGTTATTTTTATGGCAAATATTATTATAGACGATTTATGAATTTTGACAGTCTTCTTTCAAACTAATTCTTGATTATGTGAATGGTTTGTTTTTGTTAATTGAATCGGGAGACTCCTAAGTATCCCCACTTAAACTGAACTTTTTTGTCTAACATGTGTGCTCAACACTTAAATGTACTTGTTTTATTAAGCATGGGAAAAGAAGTTTCCAAAATATTGTAATTTTACTGTTGTAATTAATGTATTAACAAAAACAAAATCACAAATTAAATAAGCATATATTAGTGATATATGTTCTTTTTTTTTTTACTTTACAAAAAAAATTTAAGATCCCAAAATGTTTCCAGGCCCCTTTATAGAGAAGGAAGACTCTGCAATTAAGTTATTCATTAGAGTTACGGAGATGTTAGAAAACAAAATGATAATAATAATAATTTACAAAGTTTATAATCATTCATACTGATATATCTTTTTAGAGTCAATTTTTATTTTCGTTGAAAGGAAAGAGAAAGAATCTAACTTTGAAAACAATATATCCTATGTGTCCTACTAATTTATTAAATATCTTGAACAGTTAATACACGCCACGTGTTAGAAATTCTACAATATTTCTATCAGGGGTCCTTCATACGTCTCTCTCTCTAACATAAAACCTATCTATTAATCCCATTCAATATGCTACAAGGGATTAGTAGAATCTTAAAAATCAATTTGCAGCGGATTAAAATTCGCGAATTTTCCTGTGAGCTTAAAATAGTTCACTTGTTAGAGAACAGATGAATCGATGTGGAGAATGAATCTCAAAATTAAATATCCAAGATACATTAAATATGCAATTCAGATATTCAGAAAGTAATTCATGGTAAGCAGAGTGAATAGTTCAAAGAGGGATGCTTAAAAGCTCGATTAAAATAATTTATCTTGAATATTTGTGAATGAGGGAAGAAAAGTGCTTTAAGATATATAATCTCGCGAGGTATTTCTTTCAAAGAATTAAAGAAATTTAAAATGTATAACTCATTTTTCAGTATAAATGTATAACTCATTTTTTAACTCATTTTTCATTTTTCAGTGAATCATTAAATAAAACAGTACGAGTTTTACTATCTTTAGATTTGAGAAATATGAAAAATTCAATATTTGAATTATGATGAGACTGTAACTATGAAATACTTTAACGTATTTTTATAACGCTAATAATGAAAAAAAAAAATAGTTATTAAACTTTTGTTCTATAATGCTGCAGTTTTTTATCCTAATTTCTCGATAATGATTTTCATCGACATGCAATTATATTTTAAATAGAATTATCTTCTAAAATCCATATGACTCATAGTTTGCTCAAAGCAGAGAGTTTATTTTTATAAAACACTAAATAAATTTAATGAAAATTTGAATCACAGCAAAACCAGAAAAAAAGAATCATTTCTTTTCTATTTGATATCATTGTTAAGCAATGCTCTCGTATTTGTCTTTAAAATTGGAATTATGGCAGATTAAACTTAAAATTAACAAGTAGTATTCATAATCTAATTTTTGTTGTTGTTATCATTTTTCTTTCTTTCCTAGATACATATATAAGTGCGTACATATGTGCATAGATACATACTTAGTGTACTCCTAGATACGTACATATGTGCATAATCTTTACAGCTTTTCAGATGGAGTCGAAAAATGAAACTTTTCAGATCTATCATAGGTCTCAGGTTACAAAATGTAATGCAGTCAAACACCTAATTTTCTACGGTGCAATTTTTTCCGAGTAATTAATTTTTTTTTCTCTTTACTCTGTCTAATTAAAATCGATAGATGGCGACACAATCTTTTTTTCTTTAGTAAAAGGGCTATATTCCGTTCTGATGGAACTGAACCTGAAAAGAAAGTCATAGGACGAAAAGTTAGACATTTGTAGTGCTTGTGAAGTAAGATTATCAACTTCTGAATTTATCCAGGCATGGTTATTTTTTCACAATAATAATTCAAATGTGTTTGGTAGTTCACTAGTTGCTTCTTTTTTAAGAAGTCATTCATATTACATCGTTAATTAATGATTTTTTTTTCTCGCATTCATGATATACATAATTATTGTGTGAATTTATATATGTATGTTTACAACATGTATCTAAAATAAATTTTTTTAGCTATGGACATCAAGAATGCAGCTCAGTTTCCTTTAACTTATAATCGTGTTTACTTTTAAACGCGAGTGATAGGAATTTTTACCAAATGAATTTAACGATTTATCAGCTAAATAGAACATACACATTATGCATTAACAAAAAGAGTTTTGGAAATAAAACTTATCGCATAGCAAATTTAAATTTTGGGGTGCTATTTTTCTTGCGCAGAAATAAGAAGAAAAAAAGTCTCAATTTTAATAAGACAATGTTTCATATTAATATTTTTTTTTCAAAATGATTTTCAAAAATCCTCATACTTATTATCAAGCTAAGAGGCTAAATAATAACAGAAATAATATTTATATTTCAATTATATAAGATTCTTGCAGATTAGAGCTTCGGCTTAGGTTAGAATAAGTGGTGTTTTTTTATGTGAATAACTTAAATGCATTCAACGTTATAATTCATTTGAAAAAGTCATAAATCTAATTCTAATTAATATTTCCTAGTAAAAAACGTAATTATTATATCTGCTAAATTCTTAAAGTCAAGCCTCTCAAAAGCAATTGCTATCGTAATGAAAAAAATGTTTAATTCGCAAATCACACTAAGACTATAATTGTATTCTCATTACTAATAATATAACAACTATACTACATTAAGCTTTTTCATTACAAACATCCCCATTTGAATATTTCCGTCACTTTACACTTACATTTCTCTCAATGATCATGCGCTGTTGAGAGTATATGTATCGGAATTTTAAAATTCGAGATGCAAATATTTTGAAATTTCGTTTACTGTGCTATGTTTTTAAATTAACAAGAAAGAACTTTGTTATGACAATTTCTTAGCATTACGCCTCAAAGGAAATCGCATACTGCTTTCATACCTTCTCTCCTCCAAATCCTTTATAAATGTCTTTAAATACAATTATACCATTATTTGAAAATCTCCGGAACCGGAACTTCAAAACTAGAGATGCCTCTGCTTGATAAGAAATATCCACTCGTTTTTTCGGCAGCTTCCGAAGGTCAATCCCTCTCTCTCTCTCTCTTGCTTACCATTATCAAATAACATAGGCAGAAATTCTTAATCTGCTTTCATTTTTTAAGCTCTTATTCTTATTTTAATGTTTTCATTAAGTTCCTAGTGATATATATATATATATATATATATATATATATATATATATAATGTTATGTGTATTTTGTTTGAAGTTCAATTGAAGATAATTACTAAGTTTGCCTTCTATTTTCTTTGGTTGATTTTCTGAATATTGCTGGTTTTTGATTTATTACGATATTTTTATAATGTAATTAACTGAAATGTAACAGTTTGATCAGTAATTACCGGTATAAACACACGTTATTCCATTCCAAAGCATGGAACAGTATTAATTAAATTATTTCCATTATTCTAAATTTTTGCTTTTTTTACTTTGTTTTCTCTTCTAAATTTCCTAATTTTGGGTTTTTAGGTTTTATATTTTAGATTGCTTAATTATTTATAAAAAAAAATTATCTGATTTCCATTAAAATTATATATATATAATTTTTAATATTATTCTATTTATTAGCTCCTATTTGATATCTAATATTCCTTTTCCTGAAGAATCTGTGGTTTTTATCTCTTCCTTAATATTAATTTTATCCAAACTATCAAAAATGATTTCGTAGCAAATCGAATTCGTTATATAGGAACAAGCAAGTACAATGTAACATTATTAACTAAAAATATTTATTGCATTGAGTCTAAAAACAATATCGATAAAAGAAACAAATCGAGTTTATGCATCTTTGAGTTGGTGATTCGTTATTCCATTGTGACCATCAAATTGTTTCAAACTCTATTCACCAAATAAGTACCTATTACTCCACATTCTCTGGGATTTTTATTTCATTTTACTGTCCATTCAAGTAACGATGACTTATTTTTCTCGAGCTTACGCCCAAATATGAAACTCAGCGATTGTCAGGTCAAATTGTCGAGGATGATTTAAACCCGGCCATCAAGATAATTCTAAATTTGATTTAAATCCTGTTCGTAGCCAAGAAAATGGGAGAAATAAATTCTGATATATTTGAAAACTAAAATATAAAGCATCCGCCTATGCTCCAAGAGTTTTGCCGCCAGGCCATAAAAAGAATAAAAGATAGAAAGATGCTACTGGCATGGTACATGTCTCATGCATACACAGACATTCACAAAAAAAAAAGTTTTTTTTTCCTCGTGACTGAAATCCCTACGGTTGGGGAAAAATTCCCTATACATTAAGGAAACATTTGTACCGTTAAGGGCACAAAAAAACGCTTTCGTGCTCGTTCTTGTCATTTTCTTTCCATCAAAGTCAAGACGGCGAACGTTATTTGCCCAAGTGGGAACTCGTCCGTTGGGAGAAGCTAAAGGCACGTTTCACGTGTTTCGGTTTGGTTGCACGTGGATGATTCAGGAAAGAGAATCAAGGACACTTATTTCGGGTGTTATTAGGCAGAAAAAAAGGGGGTTCTTAGGAGGCCGTTAACTTTATGGAAAGAATTACAGGAAATACTTCATGGGAAGTTTTGAATTTCCCTTACCATATGTCTTGACTACGCCTACGCAATGGATTAATAAAAAAATTGAAAAAAGGGTGATTTTTTTCCCCTTGTGTGTGGATTTGCATTTGATTTTGCTGATGCAAATCTAGAAAAATTTTCATAACATAACTTTTTTCACTTTAGTTATTCTGGTTTTTAAAAGCTATAGAAATCGAAATGTGTCTTAATTTAATATTTTTAAAGATGGGATGTTCATGATATTAAATAAAGTAAATATTAAATGGCATAAGCTTGGCTCGTTTTCACATGCTGTAAGATATAAATACTTATGGCTCGTATATTTTGTTTATGAATGTTGAATGCTTAAACCTTAACATTTCTACAATTTAATTTAGCAACCTATTTTCTGATTAATTTAAATTAGTTCTACAAACAATTGCGTGAAAAAATGAAAATTTAATAAATATAGCTAATGTATTTCTCTCTCTGTCATTTGCGGAATATGCTAGTTATTTTTTAAATAAAAACATATTAAAAACCACTGATAGTGTAATGCTTATGGGCGATTTTAAAACTATGTTATCTGCTATAAGATTTTTGAACCTTTGGTTCCATTTCATTAAATTCCTATAAATTTTTTTAACGTGTGAAATTTAAAAATAAATTAAGTAGAACATCATTGCAATTTTTTTTTTTTTTTAAATTTTAGATTACAAGAAAAAAAATGGTATATTATTTTAATTATTCTTTGATAAAAAAAAATTTCAATATTTTGAAAAATTGAAATTTTCAAAATTTGTGATATCACTTACATTCGTTTTAATCTTCCAAAAGCCATGGTTTATTATATTAAATAGGCTTTCTTACCATTATTACTTTTACAACCAGTTTGAAAGTATGCATACTGTTTCGCTCATTGAATTTCTCTTTTAGATTAATTCTGAAGGTGGAAATTCAGTGAGTAGACACACACAGAGAGAGAGAGAGAGAAAAGCACACACAATTTCTCTTGCAAAACCAATAATTTCATTCCTTACAAATGTTACAAACTCAAGTTCAGGATATTCGTTCCAGGTAATTTTATTCCAAACTATTTCAGAATCAGGTGAAAAATGACTCACTTATTCTACCTTAAAAATGATTCGTAGGAAAACTTAATGCAAAATTAAAAATTTCTTTTTAAATAAATTCAAAATTATCTCAAGTAATGCAAAAAATTATCTCTAAATTTCAATGCTTAAGCTAAAAAAAGGAACTTCTCTAATTCTAAATATGTTTCAAAAAATAAAAATATTGATAAAAGTACCACAATCTTTTCATTCTTTACAAGAAGTTTTAAAATGTAAAGATTTAAGATACCTTATGAATTATAAGCGAGTTGAATGAATATATGTCACAAAGAAAAAAAATTAACATAAGAAAAAGACACCTTATTGTGTCTATCAGACATTATTTTTCACAATTTGACTACCATTTAGGACATTGCAAATATCTTTATTTTGTTGTTAGTTATTCTACTTCCGTAAAATTGAAGTATCGCATAGTCAGACTGTCTTTTAATTTTTTGTATTTTTTAGACTTTTATAATTATTCAGACTTTTGCAGGAAACAATAAATTCAACAAGAGTTAAAAATTTAAAAATCTTAAGCTATAACTTTGGTAATTTTTCCGAAAATAAGAATCAGTTATACCGAACGTGAATTTTACTAAACGTGAAACGCGTGACAAATTCAGTTTCACCAAGCAAGAGAACAAAGAACGAAATCCCTACAAAATCCCTACGTTTTTCCCTATTCTAAAACGTCACGCCAGTTCCTTCAGGTTCCAAAATAAATAGGGTTGAAAGAAACAACCAAAAAAAATAATAAACTGACAGAGCTTCGACCCCAAGTGGGGCCCCATCCCCAAGGGCAGTCAGACGAGCGTTCTGTGGGAGGAAGAGAATAAAAAAGAACACACACGAAAAAAAGACAGGGAAAAAGCGTCTCGTTTGGCCTTCACCCAGTGAGTACAGACGTTGACCCAAATGCGTGGACGACCGGGTAGAGAAGAATCCCTTGATTAGGATGCAAGTGACAGTGGCATAACGACAAAAGCCGATAACTTGGGCTTGTTTTTACTTTCCTTTCATCTAGCAGCTGCTTCAACTCTTTTTTTTTTTTTTCTACGTAACTTTCGTTTTGATCAGATAAACGCGCGCTCGCTTTCTTTGATGTTCACAGAAGCGGATTTTTATAAAACCTTCAACGGAACTGATTTATGGCTTCCATTACTAACACAATTTTTTTTTTTTTTTTGCCTGTTTCCAAAATAAATTATTGTGTGAGAGAAAAATTATTTTCAAGATGTATTTTGAATGTAATTTTCTAACTAGTACTTCTTTTGGTTGTTCGAATTTCAGTAAATACGTATATCTAAAAATAACCAATAAAATAAAATTGTATTCAGTGGAATTTGCGAGTTTTTCCTGAACAAGATCATGTAATAAATGAGAAAACTAATATCAGTTTCATTCAGATGACGCATTCGATCCTCTTACATGATTCAAACGTCCTAAAATGTTTTATTCTAATCAAGAAAATAATTTTTTTTCATACACGCAGAGTTTTAAAGTAATAAATAGGATTTTGTAGTCATTTTAAAATTTTCTTCTGTAATTTAATCGACCACATATTTTTCGGACATAGATGGTCAACAAAGGAGGAAAAAATTGAATTTCGGTAAAATCTGATGTATGATGATGGCACCAACTATGTCGCTTTGATGTCCGTGACTAAAGAAATATATTTTAAGCATGATAAAAAAAAAGTTGAATTAAAACCAAAAAATATTCTTTAAGAAATAACCGAAATATGTCCTTAAAATGTTTTTTCATATCCAAATACATATGTATTTCTTTTTTCGTATGGAAATTTAACTAGTTTAGAACCTACAAGCTCTCTATACCAGTGATGCATCAGATAAACGATGACATCAGTATCTGAGCGATGACATGTATACTACGGATTGCAATACTGGTAAATAGCAAATTTTTGATACAAATTGTTACTAGTAATTCTGCATCACTTTGCTGTATATAATTCGGTAGATTATAAACATTATTGTAGCACACTTTTTCTTACCTATTCGGTGGAGGTAATGAACTCAAGGAAGTCTAGATTTTTTGTACAAAAGAACGAAGAATTGTTTATTCAGATATTTTGCCGCATTTTTTTGATGCTGTTCTTAATACTTGGGAAGATAGAGGATTGTAGAATTTTTAATGAAACAAGTAAAGCTATGATCATGAAATTAATTGATGCGTATGTGCGAGCTTTAAAGTGATTCACATGCTACAGTCAGCAAGTTTGATAGAGAAATAATAAATGCTGATTCCGAAAAATCAGTGTACACAATTCCTTTGACATCTGCAGTAACGTTTTCCATGAAAGAGAAACATAACTTAACGATCAAAACGAAAACGGAAGTATAACATAATAATTTACATTTGTCACATACACATAAAAAATGTCTATAAAATCGTTAAAGAAGAACGGAAGTATTTTCAATGCGATAATATTAGCAGGAAATATATTCAAATAGTGTGCGATTCTTCAATAATTATTAAATTAACAAGTGTGAAATATGAAAGATCTTTCTTTGTAAGTCAGCATTACTTCGTGCGAAAACTAAACCACTATTAGGAGACCTAAGCTGTCTGCCTTCTCTATACATTTAAGAAACCATTTGAGGTCCTAAATTTTTTTGAAAAGCGAAAAAAAATAAATAAATAAATTTCAAACATGAACATATATTACTAATGTATGGTTTATTTAATTTGTGATTTTGTTTTGGCTAATACATTAATTACTTCAGAAAAATTACAATTTTTTTGCAATTTCTTTTTCGATGCTTAATATAGCAAATGTATTTTAGCGATCTATACACATGCTTGATTAAAAAGTTCAGTACTCGAGAGTTCCCCGAATCAAATAACTAAAACAAAACATTCGCATTTTCAAGAATTTAGCTCTTGATCATGTTGGGATGAGTCATGTCATCCGCTTTTAATTATAAATTTTACAACAGTACTTTAACTGTCAAAAGTTATTCATATTTGTCATGTAGGTGTTGGAGCTTGTTGAATTGAACACACAATATATATCTGAATAACGGGATTTATAAACAGACTAAGAGTAGCTACACTTGACGCTAAGAACTGAAAATCTGGGTTTATATATTTTACATTTAAACATTCCGGAACACTGCTCTAGTAACGTAGAGAATATTCTGGAAGGTTCTAGAATTTATTATAAAAAATAGCAACGTGAATTTTAATGCTGTCAGCTCTGGGGTTTGAACTCAATAACTCCCTCTCTGTAGGCAAGCGTCTGCCCTTTGGGCCATAGTATTTGTAGATCACAAGATTTGTAGCAGTTTCTAAGTATTGCTTATCATTTACCATAGGATTGCCGAATTTTATTGATATTTTAATTATATTCGAAATACAATTTGTTTTTAAAGGCTTTTGTCACGGTATACAAGAATCAAATAAATGTTTTATTCACACATGAATTTTTATTTTATGTTCACTTTTTAAACTGGTATATCGGTTTTATTTGAAAATCTTTCTGAATTACCGGCAAAATACTAAATGCAATATTGCAAGTTTGCAAACATTACAGTTTCGAAGTACCCAGAAACGAACTTTGTTTAAAATCTACATAAATACAAGTAATTATACCTTATGAAGAGGATGTTATTTATTATGTATCGACTTCTTATTGGAACGTCAAGGTCAGCAATTTTTTATGTAGCTATATAAAAACTTTTATCTCCAGTTTGAAATAAATCAAAACTCCTGCGGATACTTTCTTGTACGCTGCTTATTTAATAATTTATTTGTATCTATTTAAATAGATAATTTATTTAATAAAGTCAAAAAAAAAATAATTAATATTTGTCCAATTTTTGCTTAACTTATTCTTTTTCTGTATTTTTATGTGCATCGAAGTTCCGATGATTTTTTTCAGACTGACTTAAAATTATCAATAAACAATTTTGAATTGCTTCACGGTAGG
Source organism: Nephila pilipes (assembly GCA_019974015.1). Taxonomy (NCBI): domain Eukaryota; kingdom Metazoa; phylum Arthropoda; class Arachnida; order Araneae; family Nephilidae; genus Nephila; species Nephila pilipes. The sequence continues at coordinate 1,318,458 of BMAW01027187.1, read as the reverse complement.
CATTCACAAAAGGAAATATTTTCAGAAGGTAGTGCGAGAACACGATGAAGTAATCATCTAATTAATTATTATTACCCGATTAAATAGTCGTTACCAAGAAGTTAATTGAAAGCTTTTGTGCAGCAACTGAAAAGCAAAAAGCGTAGAAAAAATGAATTAACTAATTGATTTGCTTGTTTCATTTGCCTGTTCATGATTCGTTTATAAGATTTTTATTTCTTGTATACCAAATATTTTAACAATCGGAAAGAGATAATCAGAAATTAATCTGCCTAATAAAATGTAATAACTAATTTTTGAAATGAAATTATTTACATTTTTAAGAATTCTTTGAATTACGACTAAAAAAAACTGCTATTTTTGGCTTCATATCTATCGCTGACATCTGTTGCGCTAAAAATCATTATACAATATTATCAATTTATTTCGATGTAATTTTGGCAGGTATAAGATATTCGAGATTGTAGCAATTTTTGCTGTAAAACCAGGACTATAGGTGGTAAATTATTTATAATAATTTCTCATTTAATCCAGTGCTAATTTAATAATTTTTTTGCAAAAATATCACACTCTTAGCAGGATAAGATACTCTTAGTATTCATAATTTAAACTTTATTTTTTCATTTTCTTAAATCACTGGTACTTTTTAACTAAAATATAATTCATTAGAAAAATTCTCATTATTTTTAATTTAATACGAAAATCTGAATGTGTATTTTAATATATTAATACTCTTTTTGAGAAATAATAAATATTTAATGACTGTTTCTTCCAATTGTTCAACTAGTTCCTAAAAATTATAATTAAAAAACCACTCATTTTTATTAAAGAAACTGTACACTCTATAGGTACAGGAACCTCTAGCCGAAAAAAACGCACACTTTATTGTTTTGGTAAATATTTAAATGGAAGTTATTTATTGCTTGAAAGGATTAAAAAGATAATCCACTTAATATCAAAATTTGAAATGATTGATCACTACTAATTAGTCTTCGAAATCCAAAACTTTTTAGTTAGTAATTCATCTTTCATCAATTATTAATTTATCAATAACACTTAAAAGCTTTTTAATTTTTAATTCAGCTGAAACTGTAATTTTTCAGGCCGAGATGGTTGAATACAGTTTATCATGTTAATGACTTTGATCATTTGAAATCGTTTTTCCTCAGCTAAATATAAAAGCCCCAACGATGGTAAATATTAATTTTTTTTCGTTTATGATTTATTTAATAATATAAAATAGTAATAATTTACTTTCACCAAATAACTTGAAATATCTCTTGCAACCGAAACAAAATTACAAACCGACGAGTCTTTATAAAATGTCATTCAAACAGAGACGCGTGGCAACTCAAGTGTAAAATACATTAAACTTTCATAGGAGAAAGTTCGGACTCTAAATATATTTTATTCTTTTTGTAACATGTTTCTGAAGAGAACTGATGGTAAAGAATACAAAAAAGTTAGATGGAAAATATAAAAGAAGGTATTGCATTAAATATCATTTATTCTTTGGATAGTACATATCTCTGAAATTTATTCAAATGACAAAAAGTAGAAGTATACGCGAATAAAAACCTTTATTTGAAGTTTTGTTTCTTTTATTTTGATTCAACAAAAACTTAGTCTGCGCTTAGTGTTTCTTTGATAAAAAAATGCAATGTAAAAAAAAAAGTTGCATTTATTTTTGTGAATATTTCGAAAATGTATGTATTATTGAAAGATTTGATGATTTTAAAAATACATTTTTAGTTATTCTGTTAAATTATTTTATTCTGTTCTATCGACTGTATTTTTCCCACTTAAAAAAAGATGTATTTTTCGAATTTGTTTATACAAATATGTAAAATCTGAAGTGAATGGATTTATGGTTTTGTACATAACGGCGCTCTCGTACTCTGTTAGAAAGAAAGATTAATGTTTCGAACTGAAATGCTGCCTGAAGAAGAATATTTACTAAACAATATTTTAGCAAACTAGGTTTTAACTTGATGCAAGATGATTAGTCTGAAAATAATTACTAGCTTCGCGTATTGCTGTGTGCATATATTGCGTTTTTCTCTTATATTTGTAAATATTTTAGTTACTCCAAGGAGAAGCTTCTTTTTCTTTTATCTCTCAAGCTGAAGAGTCCGTGAAATCATATAGTTTTATGAAAAGAATTCTGTTCTAGTTGTTATACGAGGACGGTCCAAAAAGTTCCCGTTATAGGGATGGAAAAGGGAATTGAGGTAACTAATTGTTCTAGTGTCTGTCCATTGATGGTTTATCGTTTTTTTTAACAAATCCATGAATGTGACACCCTTCGCGTTCCAAAAAGTTCTCGCCCTAACTTTTTAGGTCAATGAATCCGTCTTCACCTCTTCTTTAGAGCAGATTCATCGGAAGCAACCCATTGTTTTTATTGCTCTGCTTTGGTTCCGGTAAATAATAACGAATCCAGATATCAAAGACGGTGACAATTGGACGTGGCATCAACCAATTTTTGGCTTGGTTGAAAATGGCTGAATATGCCTTTCAGAATTAACCTACGAATCATGTTAAATTTGTTACAACATCGTTTTTAACAGATGGCAACAAACATTTGTTGGATCGACTTTCTTTAGCAACACCATCTGTCGTCAAAAACATGTACTTTTTAAACCCCTCTTGTAATGATTTATGTGATTCTGACAGTACAATTGTTGGTACTACAATTATTACACAGATTAAAATAAGATTTGATGGTATTATATTCAGTCAATATGTTAAGATTATCTTCTCTTATTATTAAATATCTGAATCTCAATTCGGAAAAAATTTTCGAACAGAAAAATATCCCAATATGAATAACATTCGAGAGGTTGTAATATACAAGTCTCTGTCTATTATAGGATAGCATTAATCCCATAATCTGTTTATCTAGAGAGTCCTTAAGGTTTAGCTGTATTCGATAAAAATTAAATCTTCACGTCAAGATATAAAATTAACTATCTATTTAGTATTAATGTACAAGAAATAAAATATGAATAAATTTTTTTCAAAAATATCATAACTGTACACTGGAATAAACTGTTTTCTATACGATAGTAAAGTCAGAAAATGATATTAATTTTTAAGAATTTTCGTGCCTGAAGGTTTCAATCCAATCCATTTAACATTAGACAAGAACACTTTTAAATATTTTCTTGTTCACTTCTCATTTGCTAAGTATAATTGATTTTATTTTCTTATTATTATCATGACTTTCCAACACGAAATGCTTAAGAAAAACACTTGATGCTAAGAAATCGGAGTTAAGTCTATTTAAAGAATGAAAGAACTAGAAAATAAAAAGAAAAAGATATAAATAGAAAGTGTTTCTTGAAAATAATCCAAAAGCAGGATTTTTTTAAAGACCTTTACTACATTGTTAAAAAAACATTTATTAAAAAAAACAAATATCGCATTTAAACGAAAATTATTAAAAATATTTTGTACACCGAATCATATATTTATAAATATTATTTTTCTAATAGCGTATTTAAACTATTAACGAAAATATAACTTTTAGACAATGCATGAAATACTCTTGGAATAAATTTCTTAAGAAATGTTTTTGCTTATCGTTTATAAATTATTACGAATTTCTACTATACAAAACGCGTGGTGTGTAATTATGTTACACTATAAATAGGGTTATATCTTTTCAATAATAACAGAAATGCAGCATTTAATCTATTTATGAAATGCCATAGTTTAAAATGTTTCGAAGAGTTCCCCCAACTTGTAAATTAGATAAATTTTACTATTTAACAAAAAATGTTATTTAGCATTAATAATATTTTAAACAAAAATTTTGTTATTTAATAAAATATTTCTTTATATTTCAAATTTTCTTTATATTTTCGTTATATATATGTTGTTATTTCAAACATTTTCTTCGTGTGCTTTTTCCAAATTCATTTGGTAAATTAATATTAAATCGTAATGTTTTTTTTAATCAAAAGTGATTTAAGAATATGTTTAATTAGTTTCTGATCTGATAAAAATGCCTTATCCATCACTTTCTTTAAAATTTAAATTATCTCGGTGAACATTTTCCAAATACTGATAAGAACTTTATACAAGGGAGCAAGCGCATTTTATGAAAAATTTTATAACGAACAAGGAAAAAGATACTAGGAATTGAAATCTTTAAAACGATTTGCAATGCAAAAAAGAAAGTTGTGACAGGTGTTTTTTATTTCAAAGCGTGGATATTAATATTTATAATAATGCTATTCTGTTACAGTTTCATTTGTTTACGTTGCTTACGTTCCCTCATTAAAATTCTCGTTGAATTACATTTTCTCTTTACAGCGTATTTGTTATTTAAAAAAGAAAAAGATAGAAAATAACCTCTTTTCTTCACCGTAAGAAACATCTGCGTAAGTAAAATTACTTTTTTCGAAACAAATTATACGAAAATATTCTAATCACATAGTTCCTCATCTTGTAGGTTATTAAAATGCGTTATGCTTTTTTAATGATTTTTTTGCAATCCCTTCTTCGTTTCAAAAACAAGGGAAGAAGAAATCGTAAATATTTTCGATAGCTTGCATAAATTAATTTTCTTTCAAAAAATAATTAAAAAAGAATTTTTAATGCATCTTTGTAAAAATTTATTTTTTGAAAGGTTTTAAAAAACATGCAAAAATATCGCTACCCTCTATTTTAAAGTAAAAGAACTCTACAGAGTGCATTAAAGAGTAAGAACCTGTATACCGTTTTTATTAGAACAGTGCTAATGCTTCTAACGCACGACCTTCCACTTTAGAAAAGTTGATGTGACGATTTTCTTCCACGAATACATACATATGTAAAATTCATTGTTTATTTCCTCGTGTTTAAATTCTGAGCCTTTATGAAAGAGTAGTTCAATTTTAATTCCCTATTTTCTTTATTAAAAAAGAGCTAACGGAAGGAAAAGAAAACGAAATTAATCTTTAAAGAAAGTTATTTCATTTATATTTTGCCATTCTGCCGATGCTACAATAATTCTTTTCATTATTTATTTATATTGATTTTTGCCTCAGCGTTCTATCTTTCCTCTTTTTGCTTTTTCGAATAGAATTCCTATTTATTTTTTTCACTTGTGATAAATTGCAAGAAGAAAGTAATGAAATGCCAAGCACACATGTTATTATTCTTTCCTAATTTTGTTATTTTCTTCAAAGTATTAATTTTGGATTACTCTACTTCTCTTAAATATTTGATATAACCTAAAGAATTTAGTTTTTTAAATCTCAAAATAAAATGTTTGTTTTAACATGATGATTTAATGAAGTTACAAAAAAATGCATTTTTAAAGTAAAATAATAATAAATGCATTAATTTGGAAAAATCAATTCTATGTGAATATAGATTAAATCTTTTTATGGTATATAATATCAGTAATATACAGGGTTCAAACAATGTAAGAAAAAAAGTATTTGAACAAACCAATAAAATAATTCCCAGAAATACGAGACATTATTTATAGAAGAAAAATAATCTTTCAAATGAATTTTTATGTCGTAAGAAATATGTATAACAATGATTATTAACTTTAATGACAAGTAGCAATGAGTTTTATAATGATTATATAAACGCAAATTCAAATACATGTGTTGGGGAGCAAAAAAATTTGTTCTTCTTTTTATGTTTGTTATTAAAGATTCATATTGCAAAAAATTGCTATAGCAAAATATTCAAAAAATAAAAATTTAAAATTATTTTGAATGAACTTATATAAGCACTGTGCGTTTTAGTTATATGATACAAGAATACACAAAAACAGATATTTATATAATTGAAATTTATATTTCTTTCTATGGTTATTATTACTTTTCTTTGAAGATATTTAAAGTGAACCTTTTAAAGAAGATGTTAAAAGGTTCCCTTTTTAGCATTTTAAAAATATTTAGCTTTTTATTAAAATAAGCATAAATAAATAAACAAAAAGTAATCAAAGCTAGAGGAAAATTACCGGATTAAAACATGCAACTCTACAATAATAAACATCACATATTGCGGAATGTTTGCTTTATTAGTTACCACTACTTCCTGATTTGATTATCGGATTATAACATAATACCATTTAAACAAACATTTTAAAAAAACGCCAATTAGTAATTCATGTCTTTGATTAATTGTCTCCTCCCAATCATTATTAGCAAAATCAGATAATTTATGTGGTTTAAACAAAGAATTAAGCTGATAAACATTCTTATTCTTCTACATTTTTCATTTAATATCATAACTCTTCGTCATTTTTTTTAAATGAAATTATATTCAAACTATAACAAAATGTATTAATTGCTACGTATTGGTTACAAAACCGAAGACAACATGCTGAAATCCAAGCCTTATTTGAAAAAAAATACTTCTGTGTGTGTGAGCGTGTGTGTGTGTTTTGCTGAATCGAAATATTTTTAAACAAACTCTGTCTGATAATCTATAAATGTTGTGACAATTTATCATAATCATTTTCATTCATAAGGTATTTATATTCTTAAGAATATTAAATCCTAAAACTTATTTTCACCACTATATTTTTGTGTGTCAATTGACGTAATAATAAAGCATTTCAATTAACAATATGTTACTGAAACATAATTATATTAAAAATCTTTTTAAGGTATTCGCAATATATAATAATAATAAATGTTTGCTAAATTATAACATTAATAGTTAAGCATATCTAAAAAAACTGTATGTAAAAAAAAATTTCCTCCAAAAAATATGCTCTAAAAATATATTAATTGTTTGTCTTAAAATAAGTAAAAAAAAAATTGTTCAGTGGAAAAAATGTAATAAAATGTTGCTACTTCAATACAAAAGTATTTTTTCTTAAAAATTTGATTTTTAATAATATAAACGATGCAGTTATAAAATATTTAACCAAGAACTTCATAGATCATACAATTAAGTTATACTGTTCATTATTATTTTGTTGCCGCTGTGTACCATCTATTTGTTCTTGTAGATTATTTTACTGCTCTTGTTTCTTCTCATATCTATAACCACAATATATTGCTGCCATCACTAAGCTATCTCACAAATTATGAAATAGTTTTCAATATTTTTTCAGTGGCAAAAAATGCATATGTATGTGTTTATTTCATACCATTTGCAGCATTTTAATTAAAACTAATTAGTTTCATTTAGGACTCCAGAATGTTCAAGTATCTTATCAACGAACTCAACATTTGCATTCTCATCTACATAGAACGAATGAATCATAAATAGGTGGAGTCTTAAACTAGAACATGTGGATGACTCTCTTCAGACATCAGAAGTTCCAAATACGCCACTGCGAGCCTTACGCCACTTTTCCCACGAAGTACCTTAAATCTGAAGGTCAGCGAATTTGCAATCTACCTTTTCTTAACCTTCGTTCCCACCCTATTACTTCAATTACGGATCCGTTCTCCTTTTGTGCTCACTATCTCTTTCGAAAGTATTAATTGTAACGCTTCCACTGAACCTGAATCCGCAACAAAGGAGTCAACATCGTTCCTGTTCAAGGCTGAACGACCGTGTCACGCACTTGTGTTCCTGTCCTCTTATCAGCGACCTTGGACCATCCTTTTAAACGATTCCGTTTGGCCACTTTTTGTCATAATGGGTTTAATGGTCAGCAGGATTTTCACGCTTCGAAACGTCGGATTCTTTATGAGTGCGAGGATTAGCGAGAAATAAAAACAATAACTTGGAAAGATTTATGAAGATAATTAGTGCTTTTAATGGCTGAAAATCTTGGAAAATATGAAAGACATTTGCGTTGCTTTTATCTTCTGAGTTCTAACATCTCTTTTTTTTTTCTACCGCTTTTGTTGCCAATAACTCATTTTAAATAATAATAAGAAACGCTAACGAAAGAGAAGATTAATTTGTTAATAGTTATTTCGCAGAATTGAAGTAGGTAATTATTACCACATTGAGTAGAAAAATATAAATATTCTTTACAATAAGGAGACCGAATAGAGAATTTTATTTATTGTGTATTTAATACATACATGATATATCAACAAAATCAGCAAAAAATAATGTCATAATTAGACTCTGTTAAGTATTGTTGTAACTGATAACTATAAAATAAACAGTTGTAAACTATTTATTTCAAAAGTAAATAAAGAAATTTACTTTTTAATGAAATTTTAAAATGTCCTTGGTACATACACTTTCCAAAATAAACATATTCGTTTTAGTTAAAGTACACTCATTTCACAAAATTGTGTATTTAAGACTTCATTACAAGCTTACTACGAATTCCCACTGTTTTTCATAAAGATTTATAAAAAAAATTGGCGAATTTTGTCTGATAGTTTAGAAGAATATGCTAGCAAAATAACCTAAATTAAGGCCTATTTTTTACAAGTTGCCACAAACATGCTTTCAAAATAAGAATTTTCGAAAAAAACGCTCATTAAAAAAATGAGAGATACTTGAATAAAGCATTTCATTTAATTATATAATTCCCGCTAATTAAAAAAAACTAATAAAACAAGTAATTAAGATTATTTGTATGCAAACAAATTCTGCTAAAGATTTGAAATAAAAAAAAAAAACGTATACAGCTGGTTTTTTGTCGAAACATTTCACATCAAATATTTCTTTTCAAAAAATAATCTATGATACTCAGGAAACTTCTGGTTGATTGTTAAATTAGATGCTGTCCTTGTCGTTCCTGTGTAATTTCATTCGCCGAACCAATTTGATATTAATAGCATTTCTGATACGTATTCTGTTTACGATGTTCTAATAAATTTTGTTTATGTTTTATGTAGATACCATTTCTTGTGGTTTCTTATCACTTGTTTATGATGATCTTACAAGCTTTCTGCAACTATCCGGTCTCCTGATGTATTGTAAACATTCCAGTGATACTTAGGGGGTTTGCATATAAAAAAGAAAAATTATATATGTATGTGTGTTTGATTTACTTTATTGGTTATTCATATTTCTATTTAAATAATTCAATATCTGCATAAAATACAATTTTGTAAGCTGTAGGAAGATTCTTAAATCGGTTAAATACATAAAAATTTATTTTTAAATTTTTCAGGTTGAAATAGATTTTATTTAAATTTCTAAAAATCGTTTCCCTCTTCCTCGAACTAACACTCACTGTGAACACGGTATTTTACATTTTATCTAAATTACACAATACGTATAATAACAGTTTTTAACTCTAAAGTTCATGAAAAGGGAACATAACTTGTTTAAAAAATTCCTATAATATGCGACTCCTTTTATTCAAATTAATAATAATACATAGGTTATTGCTATAGTTACAGGTCCTCAGATGGCTCTCTAATGAGTTTTTAAATGTTTGCTCATTGTGACAATGTAACTTTTCGTAACATTATTCATAGCTATAATTTTATTAATTTTTATATTCTGGAATGAAACTTTAAAATGTACGGAATAATGAAGTAAAAAATTATCAGGTATAAATATATGATTGTTCGATAAAATGTTCTTCTGTTGTAAAGGATATTATTTATACTCTTTTTCACATCATTTGCAAAAAATTATGTAAATAATTCCCTTGCCACACATTTGAGCTTTGAGAGTAATATTAATGGAATATTGTAAATATTTTATTATATTTCTTCAAGATATATTATCAGATGGAAGTTCATAAAGTTAAAAAAAAAAAAAACTCTAATAAAAAAATTTAACGAAAAATTTTGATTTTTGTTGTTGTTGTTGTCAGCTTTATAAAAAATTATTGTACTTCTATTTCATAACTTTCGTAATTTTAATATATCTTTCACTTAAATATTTGAATTAACAATCCAATTCTGTTATTACAGCATCTTCAAAAACTTAATAAGTAACGAATTTTATGTTAATATAGCTGTAGCGGTTTCCAATAAATTTATAATGGATTTTCACACGCCTTTCTTTTTTAACTAACCTCTGTGACGGCTTTATTACGATGTTTCAAATATGAACCTCGACTTCTGAATGAATTGGGATACATGTAAATGAGCCTTGCTGTATGCGAAAAAGTATGGTGAATAAGATTGAGGAAGAGATTCGAGAAATTAGACGGATTTTTAGGAACACTTTATTGATTCGAATAACTGTGTGGGAATATACTGATTGTGTATACCCGACGCGGATCCCACCGCTAGAAGTCTACTTGAATCGGAATTAGCTAATTCAAGTCTGTTGTATGGAGTAACCAAAATAAATAGCACTTTTCATTGAATGATTGGTTAAGGACGCGATTAATTAATCGTTCCACAAGTTTAATTTATTTTGATATTGCTTATTCAAAGCTTGAATAAAGTGGTTCAAGTTTTTCGACTGATTATTATTTCGTAACCATGTCTGTTAATCATAACAATGGCAATTCGTTACAAACTGATAAAAAAAATTTCTTAACTAGCTTGAAGATTTTCCTGAGTAGAATAGTTTCTCCATTAAAAACACGTTAATGTAGCGTTCTCTCTTTCACCTCCTCCATTTTCAAGTTATTAGATTACACTTTAACTTAATTTATTGGCGGGAAAGCTATTTAAGGACAAATTGCGTATGGTGATTATGCAATTTCTCAGCTAACCCTCGTATCTTTTCGACGATTAACAGTGCATTGTACCTATAGGTGCACAAATCCCACGCAACGAGATTCGTCACAGGTATATATAACATTTGAGAAAGATTCATTAGAAGTCCGTTGCACTTTCTGCTGCACTTCCGTTGAGTATAGTGGATACCTACGGAAAATATGTGGTTGTTTGGGTTTCATGTATTTTTAAATTACATACTATTTCTATTTTTGTTATACTAACAGAATAAAGGAGGGATAAATAAGACTAGCAAATAGGATGAAGCGAATAGGAAATAACATGCTTTTTTTTTATAAACATTTCAGGCAACGTTTTAAAATTTTAAAAGATATTTTTTCTTCTTTTAAAATATTTTTTTTGTATCTGTGCACATTTTTTATTCCTTCGGTTGTTATTTCATTACAAATCTGTCAACACAAAATATTCAGTCTTTACATAAATTGCTCTGGTATTTCTCTAATATCAAAAAGCTATTACATCTGATCAAGATTTAAAAAAAAAATTCAAAAAGAGATTATGTTTGTGCAAAGTAGAACTTAAAATTATAAAGAATAATTTCTTTCATGTTCCTTTTTTTTAAAAAAAAAAAAAGCCATAATGATCTGTTAAAACCTTAAATTTATTTTACTGTAGCATTGTGTTGCATTCACTGAAATTCCATTTTCTAGAGAGACTCCTACAAAGAATATATTGACCCACGAACCGAGAAAAAGCGATGTAACACACAATCTACTCTTCACTGTCACCATTCCCCTTTACTTTTCTTCTCAGTGACTCTTTTACCCATGACAAAAGTTCGAAAGAAAAGAAAACCGATCCCTTTTCTTCCACTCTGCCAAAAAAGAAATAAATTGGCTCTTCTCTCTTTCAGCAGATTCTATCCAGAAAACAATTAAGCAGTGCTCCCATCTGCACATAATGTGCCTTACCCGTCTGTCCTAACCTCCCTTTGGTCTAAGTCCTTTTGTATCGCATACAAGAACACAGGCCCTCTCTCGCGATGAGCAAACAGTACATTGGAGAAAACATCAGCTCCAGTCTGTCCTGAAGCGGTTTATTTTTTTAACACAAGGCTTAAAGTCTTTGTTTGTTGATGGGAAACATTGTTCGAATGAAAATCTTTTCAAATTCTTGTACTGACAGTATCTTGGGGACTCGCGCCATTTGTGTGTACAAGCCAAACGCATGTAATGACTACCTCTGCACCATTCAGTATTCGTGCTTTGTAGGATTCCGAACACACGCGATTGCATGCAAGGCCTTACTTACGCATAGGGAACATCCCCAACGCTATTTTATTACTTAATAAAATCCTACGTGCCGTCCCCTTTCCTCCAAGTAATGTGTATCAATCTTGAAAGATTAAGAATCAATTATTCATCCACTTCAGCCAGTTTTCTTGAAGAAATGGTCGTTGGATGGGAGACTGAAGCTGTATACCTTTCCCTTCTGGTAGACACTTTACGATTTATTGCATTGTTCTTTCATATTAAAACTTCTAGCAAATACCACAGCCTCAAGACTGTGCTTTTGCCTTTGAAGCATTGCTGATTTTACGCTTTAGCGCATTGTTTTGTAACAATTGTTGCGTTCTACGAGGTTCATACGTCAAGCGGACACTGTTTATTCCTCCTGAAAAAGATTGCTGTATTATTTTAAAGTTATTCACTAATACCCGATTGTATACTCCCCATTATGGTAGACATTTTGCTTTTAATTTCATTATTTCCGTGTATTGAAACTACTGACATTCACACGTTTCCAGAATATCAAAACCCTACGTTGATTACATTCATTTCACAAGCGAAAATCCTTCCTCGTGAATTTAAAATTATCCAATTATTATGTTCGATTGCATATTCGCTTTTTTTGTAAGACAATTTGCGACGTATAGAGTTTATATATTTTAACTTCCAATGGTACTGCAAAACATTTTTTCCCCCAAGGAACTTTGATTTTATACTTTTGGTACATTGTTTTGTAACAATTGCAGCATTCCGAGAGGGTTTTATGCCTAAATGTCTTTTTTCGAGGATTTCATTTCACCTGTATGAGAAAAGTATCATCCTTAATTGGACATTATTTTCAAGACTATCGAGATATCTCTTCTCTACTCGTTTACTGTATTGTTTACTCTACCGTCCTTAACATACTTAGAGGTGTATCATTAAATTTCTATGAGTTAAGACTTCTAGAAGAGTGCAACTATTGAAAAAAAAATATATTTGATTCTGCATCATAAGAAATTTATACTTTAACGCAACAAATCCCAACCTGGATTAGTGAATCTCTTGATGTACAAGTTTAATTTCTTGGAGAATAAACGAAAAAAATAATCAGAAATGACTGAAAAACAAGTAAAATAGCTTAAAGAGCAAAATTGCAATCTTGCAATGGAGAAATGCAAGTTTAACTTAAATTAGTAATGAAAATATTCTGAAACTGGTTTGTTTACAATTAACTTTTTTTAAAACAAGTGTTGCATACATTCTCGGTGGCATAAATAAATAAATAATTCACAATAAATTAAAGTTTATTAAATATGCGATAATCCCACAAATATTATCAATATTTTATTTGCAACTATTTTTGGTTGTAAAATAAAATAAACAATTCCAACTCCCTTCCCCCTTGTAATCAACCTACTACTTTATTTCCATATTTTTATATTAAGACAGGCATTGAAAGGAAGTATCAGTATTTGAAAATAAATATAAATTTGTAAAAATGGTCTTAAAAAGGCATACAAGTGAACAAAAGTTGGGAACCACTGTTTTAACAGTGGTTTTGTAACATTTATTTTTCTGCAAGATTGCTTCATTTGTTTGAAAATATTTCAAGCTGACTTTGTTTATGGGGAAAACCTTCCATGCTATTTTATGACGACTCGAAGCTCCATTGCTTTCATATCAAGAGTCATCTGTATGCATTGTCTATCAGGGCTACAGCCTCCTGCGACTTATGTATTCATATTCTCAATTCTAAAACACGGACGGATTCAAAATACTTCTTTCTGGAGGGGTCCAAATCCATACGTCAATGTTGAAAAATCCTATGAATTGTAAGTATTTTATGAGAAATGCATGTTAAATTTTCCATTTGGGGGAGACGGGGAAAGTACATACTCCTTTGTTCTATGTCCACCCATCCTTTCTAAATCCGTGTGTTTGTCCCCCTAGTCTTCCATATCCTTGCAAATATTTTTTTTCTTATCTACTGCGCTCCTTTTCTGCTTCAAAAGTCCCTCACATATTGGTTTTGTTTTACTTTTTTATTTGCTGTCTAGGTCTCATAGAATTTTTTTGAAAGATTTTCTACTTCTTTATATACGACACGATTGTATTCAGTTGAAGTTTACTTCCAAAATGAAAAACTTAAAATCTAAACTGACATTGATAAAGTAAAATCTTTTAAGGCTGCTATTCCAACATAAACTATCGCAGAATATTTCAAGCCTATAAATTCTTCTACGTAATTATACTAAAAATATGTATAGTATTTTAAGCATAGTTTCTCCTAACTAAAATCTATATTTAGATAATTGAATATGAAATCTAATTTGATTTTATACCTTGAAGAAATTTAAAATGAATCAAAAGCTACTATTATCAAATTCTCTATCCCCATCTCTGAACCACTGTTCTCAAACCTTTTTCGCCTTGGCACCCTTGTAGAGCTAAAATAAGTTCATGACATACCCTTAAAAGCGGTTTGAATACGAAGGAGAAGAAAAAATAGTGCAAATGTATAGCTCAATTGTCCCTAATGAGATAAATTAAACTATTAGGATGAATTTTTCATTATTTCTTTTATGGTTATGCGATGATTAGTTAATTTTACCTTCTCAAATCACTTAACCCAGAAAGCTTGTTCCCGTGCCTGTTTATTTATTATTTTTTTATGTAAGCATACGTTGAGAATACAGACTAACAGAGATAAAATGAAATAAAACGCACAAATCTTCTCACTGCAACTTTGCCAGCAGCATTGTTTTCTGAATACACCTGCATCTTGGCTTCCCTCGCGGTATTTCTGTTTTGAACTGCTGTCTTCGCTGATCGCAAGTAGATTTTGAAAAATTTCATTCGTCATTCTAGTAGGTTCAGGTCACTGGAAAACTAGTTCATTATCCAGCTGTATATGTCATCAGAGTCAATGCCGAGAAAATAAGCAACTATGTGCTTTTCCAAACTTGAAAGTTGACCATAACAATTTCGAGAAAGTTGATTTGAAGATTGATCTCATTTGCTTAAAAATTTTTTACAATTGAAGAAAATTGCAGATGTCTCTGCTCTCAAGACACGCTTTAAAAATGTAATAATTTTATGCAAGGTCTTATTTTCTCTCTTTGTGCTCCTTGTTTTCCTTAAAGAGAAGCGATGATTTAATTAAGTTTTTCAAGGATGTCAGAAAGATGATGTAATTTAAGCAGCTCGTCAACATCGGTTAATTGTTGGATAAAAGACTTTTCTCTAAATAAGACTATAAGTGCATCTTTTAGTTCAAATAGACGGCTAAATTTTCTCCCTTGATAGCCACCGTACTTCTGTGTACAGCAAGTGGTTAAAATTATCCATACCCAGATGTTCAGCAAAAAATTTTAAAAGGTGTTCTTCAAGGGCGGGGGGCTCTTAACATGATTAATTATCTTAGCACCATCCAATACGAGTTTTAAATCTTGTGGCAACCTTCTAGATACCAGATAATGCCGATTATTGAATGCCCCAGGGAAAATTGATGATGTTTCCTGCCACTTGTTTCATCCTAGATATGGTTTCCTTTACTTTTCCAAGCATTGTAATCACTTCATAATGGCAAATATCCACACAGTCGCTCAATTTTAAATCATTTTTCTGTATACATTTGTCGGTAGCTTTGAAACTTTCGTCGCCAATAGCATAAGTTTTAAGCTCTTCACTCATTAAAAGTTCTATTTACATTTCTAATGGATACCTCACAAACGCAAGAAGAACACCAAATCCTTCAATGTTTTACTTTGATCTAGCTAAGAAATAAAAATTTCATACACTTTCAATTTTCTTATAATCTCGTTCTTTACAGACTCTTCTCTTGTTTAAAGTACTATTTGAGGCTGCTCAGTATCCTTTTTCTTGGCCGTGTTTGCGGCTAGCATGCAAGTTATTACAACCTTCACGAAAGATTAACTCAGTATCTCGGCAGTGGTTTTCCAGTTCACACATTGTCCTTTCGGTACCAGTTCGTTTTCTTCCAGTACAAAGCCAAACAACGTTGAGGTAGCAAGGTTTATATTTTCTAATTTTTCCTCGGATAACTTTTTAGTCTGAGTGGCCTTTCCGCGAACTAAGGCAGACCAACTTGGAGAGCTTAGGCTTGCGGGTGTTTCCTGAAGCTTCAGTGAGTTTGACACCTTTCCGATTTAAAGACCCAGTTTATAGCCAATTGTCCATAATTTTACTACAAAAGTAGGGTCTCAAATATTTTATTCCCCAAAATTATATCTTATTAAATTCTCTACAAAAAATATCAACAGATTTGTTCTTAGACTAATAGCTACCGAGTAGAAGCTACACGACGCTATCGTGTTAACACGATTTTAGGGGAAGTCCTTTATTTTTTTCTCTAAAAACTAGATTAAATCCAATTTTTTAAAATATGATATCAGTAGTAGAAACAACATATAAAAATGTGACTTAATGGATTTTTTTTTCAAACAATAACTATGTTTGCATAACTTTATAGTTAAAATAGTATCCAACAAAAATAAAGCGATAAACTTTTAGCTAAAAAATTGATTTTGCTGGAATTGTGGCAACATTGATAGCTTCGCGTAGCTACTGCTTAGTAATTGTTGGTTTGAGAACAAATTAACTTTGGGGTCATAATCGCGGTTTTCGTTGAGTCGTGGGTTCGATCCTTTGATGTATGTTAAATCTGTTGGGGATCGAAGTCCTCCCGTTGGCGTGGTGTGGAACGTAAGAGAGGGAGGTGTCTGCTCAGATGTCAACCTCGTCCCATGACCAACGTTCAAAAATACGAGGTCCGTCGCCTATAGTCCTCGTATTACTTCTTAAGCGATGTTAATAAAGTCAATCAAGCAATCTAAGAACAAATTTACTGACACTCTTAGTAGAGAATTTAGCAAGCTTAAATTTTGGGGAATACTGTTTTAGCCAGAAAGTTATAGAAAATAAATTATTATGGAAAAGAGAGAAATAAATAATTTCGGAACCTAATTTACGTGATTCCGGGAGTAGCGCAGCTCAGAAAGTTTCATGCTTAATATGTTGTTTTTGCAGTTAACTCAAAATTTGTTAACAATATTTTGATCCTACGCAAAGTCATGAAAATACCGATTTTTTCACTGTTGCACTTAGAGTTAACTGTTTCATTAAAAAATATAAACGAAGCTAGCAACTTCTAGAAATTATTTCTTTACGACATGTTATTTATTCTTTATTTCACGCACACTTTATTTAACAAATCGCAATTGAAAAATTAATTGAAATAATTTTAAAAGCAATTAATAAAAAAAATTAATTCAGAACCGGTACGATAAAGGTGGCAACACACTGACAAAAATAAATTTTATATCTTAACAAATTTACAAGGTTTATTTCATGCTAAAAATATTAACAAAAGAACACATTACCTTATAAATATTAGTACTTACGTGATCAGGCTTACAGTTACTGCTTACGTGATCAGGCTTACAGTGCAGACAAATTTTCCACCCTAAAATTTCACTCAAAATTGAACCACAACTTATTGACTGCACCTTAATAAATGCGAGTAGAGGATTGGTCCCACCTTGAGATAAACAAAAGCACTATTCTTAGCACGTTTAAACAATGACGTAGTGGCAATGGAAGACAACTTAAATTTTAACTTTTAGGTATTTTCATGCCATCTGTAATAATTTTCTAATTTTTAGCCAACTTTTATTGATTATTACCGTCACCCAGTTTGAGAACCGCAGTTCAATAAATACAGGAATAAAATGAAGTTCTTCGGGTTCATGAAATAATGTCCAAGATATTCGAGTCTCAGGGAAGAATAAAAACACCGAATTATTTCATTAAGAATTAATAAATGGATTTATATGAGAGAAAAATTTCCAATAAAATAATCAATTGTGTAACAGTGTAAAGTTCCGAATTCAGCAACCAAATGTTGTTTATAGCATCTAAATAACGGAGATACTTTTTTATTTTTATTACATATATTATAAACTACTAAAAAAATTCTCATCATGATTTTTTTTACCTAAATGTTTATTTTTAATAAATCATTCCATGTAAAAAGCGACAGTAACCAAACGAATCTCTAAGCATTAAGAAACAAAAATAAAAATACGAATACTTTTTACTTGCGAAATTCTTTAGTTTAAAACTAACATCTGATAAAATTGTTAGCATGCCTAGATATGTTGACAGATGATGCATTTAAAAAATTCAATATCTTTTCAGATAATTCCAGTTTAGCGAAAAATATTTTTGTTTAGGTCTCAAATATTCCAATTCACTTTCTTACGCAAATATCCATTATATCATACCCTCGAGAAATATGTACAACACAGCTCTTAAAATATATGTGTACATATTTCGTACTACTACCTGAACAGAACAAAAAAGTCTATGGGGAACTGATCATACACGACTCGACGTCGGCATAGTTATTATTTTTTTAATTCCTCGATGCAGAAGTTCATCAGAGTGGAATGACAAAGTAAACATCATTCTGTAGCTTCAGATGAAAGCTAGTATCTAAACTGTTCTTCTATGTACACATTGAAACTCCCTTTTCCCCTTTTCCAAAGTACAGTGATTCCACTAGTTTTTTTTTTTCTTTTCTCATTTCCCCCCTTCGCATTACTGATGTGTTGCCATAGCGACCAGAACGGTGAAGGAGAGAACTCTTCTAAAGGTGGAAATGGCAACATTTATTAGAGTCGTAGTTTTGCTTTCTAGCATGAAGTGAATAGTGGAGTTTTCCAGGTGTAACAATGGCCGATTGCTGCTGAAGTCTGTACTTTTTAAAGATCGAGTTTCGCAATTCTCGCATTTCGTGTTTTATCTCACCATTTTGAAGCGTGAAAAAAGAAAGTACTAAGTTGCATTCTTTTTTGGATTGGGGATAAAAAGTAATAAAAAGAATATATCGAACAAAAAGAGTATATAGAAATAAACTTTTGCTCTGAAATATGAAACTCGTTTCGTTTGATGAAATTGATTGCTTAAATCTGTTTCTGTTTTATTCGTGTTTTACAATCGCTTTCCAATATCGAAATCGAAAATAAATATTGGGAGTTCATTTATATATATTTTTTTTAAAATTTTCCATTTCCCCTGCAATGATGTTGCTTACGAAATATTTCTCGCGCTTCTTAAACTATCCAAATTGTTTTCATTTTTGTTCCTGAGTTAGAATATTTATTTGAAATAGCAGATTAAAATAAAATGGTTGCGATCGATAAATCGAATTAATATTATATTTCCGATACATTTGCATTGATTAACAGTTAGAAGCTAAAAAATATTTTATTATTTAAAGATTCAATATCTTAAAATCATCTGACATGAAGCCTATTAAGTGTAGAAAAACTTTTAATTTTCTTTAAATCCTGACAAAGTATTCCAGTACACTTTCAAAAAAATTTAAGAAATCAGGTAATTTTCATATAAAATTTAGATTTTACTCTTAACTCAATTGTGAAATACTTAGATAGCTATAAAAATAGCTCTTTAAAACAGATTTTTTATGATGAGAATTTATCTCAATTTTATAAATGTGATACAATATTTATAATTAATTATTTAATAACCAACAATAATTTTTGTTAGAAATCTAAAAAGTTATATTTTTATCTATTTTATTTTACTTACTATAGATACATTATATCATTATTACTTATGAATTGGTGTTATATCAAATGATTGGTGTAAAATTGGTTGAATTAAGTGTAATTAAAATGGATTAATTAATTAAAATTGGTTTTGTTGAGTTAATTGGTCAAATCAACTCAAATATGAGTTGATAGTAAAAAAATTAATATGGAAGTATTTTCACATTTAAAACAAATCTTCAACAGCCTGAGCTAAAAATTTCTGTAAAAATTATTATAATAGTGTGGAAGTACTATGAACAGAACACACTTTTTTCCTTAAGAATATTACAAGTTTGTGGCTTGTATTTTTGATCTTATACACACTTAATATACACAAATGCACACTTTATCTTCTTATACACTCTTTCATTTAATTATGTTATCAGCATCAAAAAGGAATGCTCATGATATTCAATTGCATAAATTTTTTAATAACAAAAATGTCAAATGGAAAGACTTATAATATTAGGAGTGTTTGAAAAATGATATGGTTTTAACATTTATATAAGCAGAAGCATTATATAGATCTCTCTCTTCAAGTACTCGATAAGCCAGGTAAATAAAAATGTGAAAATATTAAAAATTAAAACATGTGCGGAACATGTTTCGTTTTAATGGCAATTTTTAACAACTAATTACCATTACAAATTTGTTTCTTACTAAATAAATTTGTAATGTTAATTAGTTGTTGAAACTGTTATTTGTAATGGGAGTTAGTTGTTAAATAAATATTTACGTTGAAGGTATGGTTTTTATAAATTAATTACAGAAATAATTTTACTATCGGTTTTTAAGTACTAAGAATTTTTATTTTTTCTTTTGTTTTTTAATTGTAAGGTATTGGATATTTTTAATGGCATTATATTTTTAATATTGGGCATTTTTTAATATTTTTAATGGCAGCATTGCTATCTTATAGTTGTTTGTCCATAATTCTCTTGCGTGTTTTACTCTTTTAAATCTACCAGTAAAATTTATGCTATTTTTAAAAAATAAGAATTTATATAGTAAAATTAAATTTGTTCAAATAAAACTATTCAAATATATCTTAATTTTTTAAAAAAGGAAAGCCATTTCGAATTTCGAGTACAAATATCCAAATAAATATCCTATTTATTATCATTAGCAATTAAATATGTTTATAAGAAATTAAAAATATGTAAAATGCACATTTTACTAATAGTATTGGATGTCATGTAAAGGGAAAAATAAATCACAGGGTTTGTATCATTTCATTTTATTTTATTTTTTGAAGTTTTGGAGCTTTTACACATAAAATATCAGAATTTAAACACATAAAAAATCTTCTGATTATACATTCAAAATTTCAATTTAATTCTTTTCTTAATGAAAATAAAAGTTTTATCATCTTTAAGAAAATTGTCATGCATACTGTTTCAAATAAATGTTTATAATTAAATATTTTTTTGGTGAATGAAGAAATATTTCTCATAATTGTAATGTAAAGCAATGAAATAAAATGTTAAAGTTAACAAGTGTGTGTGTGTGTGACTTTCATGATTTTTTTTTTTTTTTATAATTTCTTATGTTTCTTATGAATTAATTGCTAATATAAAAATTTAGTAGATTCTGCTTATTAAAATATGGATTCAGTTTCTAATAAATCTTTATAATAATTTATGAATGTAAACATTGATATAAAATAGTCAAATAGTGAAATTCTTAGTCTTATAGTAACAAAAAAAGGTTACAGACTAGAGATATTAATAATAGTTTTCATTTGCTTCGCATAATACTATTATTAATATAAATACTGTTCATTCTTAATTATTGTTATAACTACGAATAAATTGTTCGTATAAATAATATACAGTTGCTTAAAAAGTCATAATGTGTGTTGTGCGTTCGTGTGATAATTTTGTTTTTAAAATTAGCTTTAGAAATAATAAGGAAATTTTTTAAATTTTTTTATTTTAATTGAAATTTAGGCTTTAAATGTTTCAGTTTCAATTAAAAATATATTAAAATATTTCATGGACTAATATGAAAACAAATTATATTCAGATATATGTATACAGAGAGAGAAATTTAAATCATCGTTATAATATATCTACATAAGCATTACTCAATGATATACTGTCTCAGATATTTTATATTTACCTATTTTTTACGACATATTTATCACAGAAATTACGATAATTAACCAGACATTACGATAATTAACATTTTTTAAAATCTAATTCATGAAAATATGAAACTATCTACGGAAAAAAGAGCCATATTATCAAAGTAATAGCTTATATATTGTTTTAAAAATCTATGTAATTTTCGGTTATTTCTTAGATTCTTATTCATATATAAGCTAAAAGATTGTATCAAACGAAAGAATAAAAAATTTTGATGCTAGTTTTATTCTAATCTATGAAATCTTTATTTTATTTAAAAAAAATTATTAGCAGAAGTAACATTACAAAAACTCGTTATCATTTTATATAGTGGTTTAGTTACGATAAAAACAACTTAAAGCCTTATTAAAGTAGAGCCAAAGATATTTCTGATATTTATATATATATAGTACTTAATATTTTTCAGCAATTTAATTTTATTTTAGTATTTAACTTTTCAGTAAAAACAAAAATTTGAAACTTTTACTATTTATTAAAACTCGGTAGCTCCTTCTTTTTCTAAAAAACGGTTAATCGCCTTCCAATTGGCTGAAAGCACCCTTTATCCTTCTTGCATCTCTTTTAATGGGTGGCCAGGGATCTCAACCCTAGAAGCTTTCTAATTAGAATTTTTTCTGGCCCAGATGACTCCCATGCGATGGCCTATCCATCTTGTACGTCGTGATTACTTAAGTTCAGATGGAGAGATAGAACATTTAATCCTTGAGGAATCCTAAATGAGAATGTTTGTTCTTTAATTCCTCGTGCGGTTTCAATTATGTTTCTTCTTTTTAAAGAAGAAAGGACCACCTGGAGCTAAAATGGATGGCTCATGGGAAATTGCTGAAAGAAATCTTGAAGGTGGAAGAAATTACAGGAAGTACTAGAAAACTCTTGGCAATCTGTTTATGCACAAAACTGAGTATAAGTAATTTATCACTCTAATAATTGATTCAACTTTTTTTTTATTTATAATTATTTTGAGTATCATATTTTTCTATTATGTGAGGCGAAACTTTTCTCCTTAAATGACTCAATTAATAAAAGTTTTACCAATGGAAAGGTCTCTGGAGGCATTGAGAACATTTGAAAGATAATTAATTCATTTTAAAATATATTAATTATTTGTGAACACAAGCCTCAGAGTTTTTGAACTCGAACCGATAAATTATTTAATTCAATCACATTTTAAAACGGATTTGTATTGTAATAAGATAACTACATAAGCAAACAACAGCTTGAATTCTAAAATAATATTCTGAATAACGAGAAAAATTAAAGAAGGAAATTTTGGAAATGTTAATTATTGTTCCTTACGTATTTTTCACATTAACTCTTTTGCATTTAGCTTTTCGAAGGCGTAAATATTAATTGGTGATATTGGTGAGAAAATACAACGCGGGTCTAAATTATTAGAAAACGCATTCATCATCATTTCATGCAAAAAAATAAGTGAAAGGAAGCTTAAAATAGAACCAGAATAAAACGGAAGATGGTCCAATTTCCTGTCTTGATACCCAAAGGAAAAATCATTCTAAGTGCAAGAGATTACTTACAAATGTTGAAAGTATAGCCATTTCTTACATCATATTATATAACATATAATACACAATTTTGCAAAGCGTAGTTTAAAAAAAAAGCTGTGACAAAAAGCATAAAAAAATCAAGATCTGCAGATACAATTTC
This sequence comes from Nephila pilipes, assembly GCA_019974015.1. NCBI lineage: Eukaryota > Metazoa > Arthropoda > Arachnida > Araneae > Nephilidae > Nephila > Nephila pilipes. The sequence goes on along the minus strand of BMAW01027187.1, from coordinate 1,295,215 downwards.
AATTTTAACTTTAGAAAAATAAAAAATGAAATTATGTAGATTTTATCAATATAATTATAACTTAAAATTATTTTTAATCACATTTTAAATTTATAAATCAATAATTTTAATTTATGTATCACAAGTCTACAAATTAAGAGTAATTCTGTGAAATTAATTTTTTAAATCATTTCTGCTTAAATCATTCGTGTCAGTTCATCTAATTAGCTTTATTTCTTACTGCAATGTATGAGGATATTAATTTAACTACCTTAATAGAAAACAATATATCATATGTTATCAATCAGATATCAGAAGAGGCGTTTGTATTCATATTCATTGCATAACCAAGTTGTTGGTTAACAAGGGGGAGGGGAAATTTGAAGGAAAATATTGAAATGGACAAGAATGAAAAAATCAATTTTATTTGAAAACAACGTTTCTTCTTTATTTATGAGAAGATCATGTCAATGATATAATGATGTCAAAGGCACTTGTCATCACATTTCATAAATTTCTTAAGAAGACTCATTACTCTGTGATAACTTTTTAAAATCCCATTTTTATAAGTAAGAAATTTTATTCGTCATATTTAAACATAATAGAATGTGCATTTGGAAGGAGGGGGGTTATAAAACAAACGATTATTTAAAGTTTTACTTTTTTCCCCCAAAAAATATTTCGATATTTTAAATTTCTTCTGCAATTTCAATAATTTAATATTTCAATATTTTAAATTCCTTAAATTCCTTCCTTTCTTTAAATTTTTTTTTCTATCAGAGGCCATGAAAAACAGTAAAAAAAGGATTAACTAGTTTTAGGGAATTTTAAAAAGACAAATGTCTATTTAAATCTATATTAAATGCACAGAATGATCATAAATATTATGCAAAACAAGAAATTCAATGCCTTATAATAACTGCAAAAAAAAAAAAAAATCTTAGCATTTTAAGTACGTGACCGACATGAAAATTAAGAAACTGAGAAAAATAGTTTAAAAGTTTTGAAGGCCAATAAAATGACTTAGCACACAGTTAAGCAAGGTTTAAGTAACACATTAAATAATGTAGTTATAGCTATGAAATTTTGTATATATATTTAGAAAAGTTATGAAATTAATATAAGGTAAAAATTTATTTTCGTTATTTTGATCATTATTAGGGTACTGCGACCCATTAAAAAGATATGTGGAATAAAATACATCTTTAAATTCTAGACTAAGGTTATAAAATTAAGAATTTCGGCATTGACTATTCTGGTGTACAAATTTACATTCATTTGTATGATGAAAATTTATATCTACTGAAAGAAAACAAATCTGTAATTTATTTTATGAAAAAGAATTATTCAATAAATTCTAATTTTTAAGTTTTTTTTCGTATTATGTTGTGTGACTAAATCTTACTTCTCATAATTTAAAAAGTATTTAATTAAAAATAATGTATTGATTTTGGCGAAAACTAATATTTATTTTAAAAAAATTGTTAAATTATGTTGTTTATTACAGAGTTTGTAAATGAATGCTAAATAAATAAAACAATTTCGGTGCTCAAAAAACTATAATTTAATTGTTATATTTTTAGTGGAAGAACTATTCGGAAAAACATAACTGAAACAAAACAGATAAAAATGGTTAACCATGTTGATTTTAAATTTTTAAATTTCTTTTGTGTGTATAGATATAATTTTTAACATATTCCTTATTCTCCATCAATAAATTTTTAGCTAAATAGTTATTTAATGTTTTCTTCTATTTGGACACATTAAATTACTCGACCATTTTTAAGAAAGATGCGAGGAACATTAGCATTATTCAAAAATTCGAATTAAAATAAAATATTTGTCAATAGAAAGATTATTTAGTTAAAAAAGCTTTGAAAGTTCCTTTATAAATAAAAGATCAGTTAAGTAATAAAAATATGAAGCATTTATGCAAATATCTATAGTATAAACTCAAATTTCTGAGTATTTAAAACATCTTATTATTTTCCTTAAGGTGCACAAAACATGTTACTACATATTTTTAGATAAAAATTTAAAAACCTGTATATGGGAGTAATTTATTTTCATTATTATTGTTATTTATTGAAATTTAATCGTGTACATGCTTTTTTTGATTTTTTAAAGTAAATTTTCCCCGTTAAAAATACCAAAAAAAAAATATTTAAAACGGCCTTCAGTTTCTGCTGCCTACGGTTTCACCTACGAAGACCCATCCAAATGTGAATCATGACACCCACTTTACTAAAAAATAGAGATAAAACTCATGTCGTCATGCATACACACATATGAAAGAAATCGGAATTAATTTTTTTTAAAAAAATTGTATTTTATAACTGTGTGATGTCTTATTGCACAAAAAGATTTAAAATCATTATTTGAAGTTAAAATAATTTCTATTTCTGATTATAAACTGTTTTTATAAAATTTAAATGTTATAAATTATAATTAAACGTGCTTCGTATTTAACTGAAAATTCATAAGTCACTTCAATTGAAAGAAAATTTATGTAATGTATTTTATATTTAAACATATATTTTAATATTATTGAAATGCAGAATTATTTTAAGAACCAAAAATTATTTTTAGAAAGTCAAGTAATTTTTAATCCCTTCCTATCTATTAATTCGAATAATATGGATATAAAAATACAATAAAGTAAAAAAACACTAACATCTCTCTAAAGTTGTATTCAGGTTAATATTAAAGTACAGATCTCAAGCTTGAAACATCATTTTGGATAGAAAAAAAAAAGCTTCAATATATTGACATTATATTTCGATTTCGCTATTGTATTACACCTCTTTAGTATACTAATTTATGTTTCAATCATTCCTATTTTTCAAGCGTAAAACGTATTCTATTTATCTTTTCTTAATTACTGTGATATCCTTAAGACCCGTTGTGTAGCGGGGTTGATTCACCTCAATTCTGTCGAGTTTAAGTATTTTCACGTTGGGATGGTGTGCCAGCTTGGAGAGTGGGGTGGCACTCAGGTGTCGTCCTCTTTACTTAACCGAGGCTAAAAATTCCGTCTAACAAAAAGGCTAAGGAGATATCCGTCGCCAATACTCTTTATGTTGCTTTTAAGTGCGACATTGAAAAAATAATCAAGGGATTTGCTGAGGCAAAAGGAATACTCGTTGAGCATATTTTTTGGAGAAAAGGGTTCTTTATTAAATGTTTCTAAATTTTAAGAAGCTATATCGTATGAACAAATGTATGTATATGAGATTGCCTTGATTGAAACATTTGCAATATAAAAAAAACTTGAAGGCTTGTTTCCTATTCTTTAGGTAATAGCTGTATAGACTGACTATTTGTTAACTCTTCGCTCTTAGAAGCAATGCAAAAGCTGTTGGGGACGGATCTCGTAATTTTGTACCTTGGATCTAGTAAACGAGGATGATAAATGTGTGTGTGTGTGTGTGTGTGTGTGTGTGTGTGTGAGAGCTGGCACAAAACTCTCTAAGCATCATCACCATTCCAAAGTGAGGATGGTGAGCATCGATACATTTAACATGAATCAGCCCAGCAAAACCATGGGTCCTTAATAGCAAATGGCTCGATGGAAACAACGCAGGCCATGAACGTGCGACCATTACAGCTTTAAATAATTTTTGACGATTTCATTTTATAAGCATAAATCAGTCATCTTTAACCATAAGATACCTTCGAATTTCAAC